>LOND01003406.1:41689-51908 GCA_014220965.1 Paragonimus kellicotti | reverse complement strand
GGAAAGACGATTTGCAGCCGCTCTCTGTAACAGACTGTCATTCTTTATTTTTCTGGTTTTTCGTTAAGTCAGCCTATTCGTTTGGGAGTTGTAATGTGGTATTCAGATTTGCGTATTCTCCATTCTTGTGTGACTGGTACAGAATTCTGACTTTCAAAACGTGGATGTACAAAAATAGCCTCTGATTCACCAAAGTTTGTTACACTATGTCTCATGATCTCTTCGTGCACTATGACCCCTTTCTGGTCCGAGATACCGGATGAAGACACAAACCTAGCAAGGTTGAATAACCTGGCTGCATCTCTACACTCTGCTTTACTCATCGATGGCAGACCTTTATTACGGAAATCTCCGATACCGTTAACAATCCTGTTCTAATAGTGTCCTCCACCTATTACAAATATGTTATTACACTGTACCAGCTAAAACAAACTGAACTTGCACTTACTAAGTATGACGTGTGGAGCAACCGTGCATTGGTTGCTATCAAATGGAAGCGATTTCTCTACCAGTGCGTTTTTCCATAAAAGCTGAAGATAAATCTTAAGCTTTTCTATGGCAAAGTAGTGAGGGGTAATAATGGCGTTTCACAAATTCAAACCTCTGATGAATTTTCCAATACAGATTTACCGGCGAACAATACTCTGAGTAAGCTGTAAATTAGTGTGATTAACTACAAATCACGAGCGATTTTTCATCATACGGTAGGCAGTTTAAGCGAACAATTCCAAATATCAGGATCACAACTAAGAATGGAATTAAAGAACCTACTATCTCAGAAATCACCCGGTTCAGACTTGATATCTGATGTTGTTTTGAAAAGCTGCGCAACCGAATTAGCATAACCACTCGCTTCCTGTCACCTGACTGTCTACCAACAAGACTGGAAACAGTCCATAATGACATCTGTATTCAATGGCGAATGTAGATATAACCCAACAAACTAGTGACAAATAGCGATGCCTTCAGTAATACTCGAATAATGGAGAACCTACTGAATAACTCAATGTAGGTCAAGTTTAAAGACCTCCAACTCGTCAACACGACGCAATAGTAGTGTCAAAAATTTGTGGACTTCTCATGACTTTTGGGCGGAAGTTGCCGATGTAAGACTGGGCGCTGATGTGGATTAGCCTGGTTTTCCAAAGTCTTCGACAAAGTTGATCACTCTTTCTTGCTACGGAACCTCCAGAATTATGGCCTTGATGAACACTTATTCAACCGGCTTGAGGGTTATTTGACCGAAAGTAGGTTCATCGTCAAAATGGACGGTTGGTTTCTGGGATGGTTCCTTACCAACAGCGGCGTTCCACAAGGAATCACCTTAGGAACTCTGCTGTTCATTTTTTTGTCCTCGTACTAACCAGCATGTTAAATCACTGATGTTGATCTATGCCGATAACACAAAAACTCTGGCAGGTTTGAAACGGTCCGGAAGATGTGGTAACCTAACAAAAAGATGTTGACTACCTATATCAGCGGTCCACAGTAAATAACTTGCCGATCAGTGTAAATGACCATAACGCCATGCATATCTGCGATCAAAATCGTGCTCACTACTGCTTTGGCAGAATTGAGCCACTTATGACACACAGTTTCAAGATGTACAACCATGGATAAAAAGGTGCAATTGACACTGAGCCTCCGGAAGTACTTTCCATTATTTTTGCCTGTATAATCTGCTTACACGTGGAAACGAACGCCCAAGCCTGTCGTCCTTATCTTATAAAATTATATGGCATATAGTGACAGTGTTCAAAGATGGACCACTATAAAAATTATGAAGTTCAGGAATATTCTCCACCGAAAGAGACTAGGAGAATTGAATGAAGTTTAAATGAACTGCACACACTTTAGCCACAGAATATTCCGCACCTTATATCATCTACTGGCATATCTCTTAACACCAAACACGAGTGAGTGTTTAACGTGTTACTCGTTTAAACCGGATTATAGAACAGGCAGATTACCTTGTGCACGAAACCGCATCACAGTTAACGTCTGTTTACATTGCAACACACTAGTCAACTCTGTAGTCATGACTGAATCGGTTGAAAATTTTAACACCCCACCGGATCGGCATATAATTAACAAATAATATACACTATTAGTTTTTTAATCACCCTTCTGGCCCATACCCATAGGTCATTTTTTGCGCACAAATGATGGACTGTTGTTTCAATGCATTTCCAACGTTCGTTTTTGATATGATTGCAAGGAAATAGTTCCATTGAAGTTTCCTTTCAGTTACTTTTATCCCATTTTTTTCGTACAATCATAAACCGTACATCACAATTCTCTCCCTACCAATATAACGAGAGCAGCACACAACCAGGAGTCTTTCTGTCTCCCGTGACAACTTGACAACTTACGAAACTGCAACTATGTACTGGGCTCAAAACACCCATTTGGTCATTTAGAATAAAAACAAGTTGACGAACATATGTTTTCGAGAAATTCATCATCAGGTCATTACATTTCTAAAGGTTAAATAATAGATGTCGATTAAAGCGTGAGAAAAACGCAGTTACAATTGGACAACGAGAAAGCAACCAAATCAGTCCTATTCACCAGTAGGGTGGTTTGGACAGTCTGTCAGTGTTAACTCAGAGTGAATGGAATGTGCGTTCGTGGGTAGGACGAATAGTGGGCCAAGGGGGTTCAAGAGCTTGTATGAACTTCTTGTGGCAACATAACACACAGCGACATGACTGGATGGCGATCACTTCTGCCGTCGCTATGTTGCGACGTTGTATTGACCTCAGCTGCTGTCTAGGTTATCTGTGGACGACACGAAAAGACTAACTAGGGTTCACGTTGTAACATGTCTGCCAGATGGTCCACGATATTGGCTAGTTACTGATTTTCTTACTACTCTTCTAAGCCATGTTGAGTGTTGCTCCTTTATACGCTCCACAAGCTGCCTTGTCGTTTGGACACACGACAAGGCAGGTTGGTGAGCGCATAAAGGAGAATACGGGACTCATAATCGGTGTATGTAGTTGGATTACATCTTTCAAGGACCCTTCAAGTGCAAAGTAACCACATGGTACCCTATCAAATAACTGATGAAATGATTTTGGGAAGTACAATTAAGTAAAACTTTACATCTTCAACACCTGGACTGAACGTGAGTTTCGATAAGCATTTGTCAAATCGGAACAGTCAGCCTGGACAAATATTATTTCAGTTTTGGTAGCGACTACTGATAAGTCATTCCAAGCACTGTGAGAATGTTAAACACTATATGTCAGGCTCACCTTCCCATAGGAAAAATCGTAAGCGCGAGCTCTGCGATATAAGTAGTCAGCCCAACTGAACAAAAGCGAAGTGCTGGAGAGATGTTTCTACTTAACTCATTTATCTCAGCCTCACGCAAGCCAAAGAATATGACCTGAAGCTAATCAGCAAATAACTCCTTAGTGATTTAGACATTTAGTTACTAAGCTAGAAGACCTAGGTCACTGGGATTGTTGTTGAGTTACTTCCAATTGTTGTCATACCTCCCTCGTCATAAGTTGAAATTTATCTTCCATTTCAGGACTGTCCGCGAAAATAATCTTCGACTTTAATAAATGGTCACTCATTTACTGGTTTGTTTCAGCCTGGGAAATCAGAAAATGGAACAGTTAAGCGAAGCAGTGATCATATTGTTGCTTATCGTACACCAGAATGTCAAAATAAAATACAGTCTGGACAATTCGTGTACTGCACACTGAAATTGGCTGTATCGTTTCAAACAGTAGTTGGAAGCAGAACAAACAAGTACAACAGCCAACTTAAAAAATTAATCAACCTCCACCGACAGGAACCGAGACAGGTTGAGACGAGACCAGAATCTTTATAATGAACAGGTCATGCGGGGGCATATGTAAAACAGCCAGACAAACATATCGTATTTTGGGCTAAAAGGTAACTCAAGAAGGCCCCATTCATAAAACACTTTTCTTGTAGCCACTATAAATCGCTACGACGCAGCATACATTGTAACCTTATCTTTTGAAAGGATACACTCCAGACACCAAAAAAGGAACTAACTATTGCCGGTCAACTGATGCATTTTTTACAACAAAAGCTTTTAAACGGTAATGTGCAACCTCCGTTAAACTGATAGTCATTCCAAGACGATGAGAGAATGGATTCATTACATCGATATTTCCCATACGCAGCAGGAAGTGACGAACCAGTTAAGTGTTTAATGTGTGCTTAATTCTGCCTGAGTTTAAGTGCTCCGAAAAATGCAGCGAACAAAGGTTGATATTTGCACAAGGTTCGACAACACATTCATATGTCGCCAGTTCAGTAATGACGACTGATTTGCAATATCGACGCCATGCCTTCTATAGTAAGAAAATTAAGACATACTATCTCATTGTCTTGCCTTGCTTGTACGGATAAGAAGGGTAGGCAGCGAACTTTATGCTATTCTGTCAAGGTTAGATACAACAACCTGCCGCGAATTGGCGGAAATCCGATGCTAGGTTTGATGTGGTTGACAGGGTACAACGGCAGGCAGCGAATTCGTACGTCGACGCAGTGAATTTCTAGATTCAGAGGAGATGCAGTCAAATATGCAGTACATTTCTAATGCTCAGCTGAAACCACTACACTGGCCACAGTGTACATAAAAGTCAGAGTGACCATGACAGCCGATTCTCTGCCCAGAATCCTCTTGGTTTTCTCAGCTATCAAGTGTTGTCCTCATAATTAGCACGCGAATTTGGATAAGATTCGAAATAAGGACTATTAAGACGGCTTAGTATTTCACTGGAAACGACCTATCGTTCTCGACTGCCTGAAGAATACAGTATGCGCTATCCACGTTCACTTATGGAATGGTTCTTGGCGTTCAGAGTTGGATACCATCGTAAAACGCTGGCTGATCGGAGTTCAGAATAAGCAAATATATTTATTAGTCACGTGCTTGATGAGTTTCGCCGAACTTTTCCGACCTGTAGAAGAATGAGGTTTTTGTCAACACCCACAATGGTCTCCACACTATGTTCATTGAAGTCCGGCGGCACAGTCTTCACAAATAAGTTGGCTCTGCACGACTACCAACAGAGGTGCACATATTCCAATTGTACAAAACGGCGTAAACGGTCATATTGGTGCTCCCTCTAGATATCTTGTAGTTCATGTCTTCTGATGGACAATTTCGTGAACCGAACTCCTACTGTGGTCACAATACAGGTCAGCTAGAGTATTCATTTATATTCGCCAAAGTTACGAACTCTTGTCTTCTTATGTGACCTTTACTGAAAGGGAATGCTTTATTGCAAGCGCTCTACACAAATACAAGACGTGTGCCCGAGTATAAGCCACTCTCGTGTGGTCAGAGACATTTATCACAAGTTGTACGCCACTCACATTTTGTACAAGGTCCGAATCCTTTACTTTAATGGAAATGAACACAAATCGATAATTGCTGGTTGATTAGAGTTCATTATTAACGTCCGCTCTTTTCTGGATATGGAAATGAACACTCGTTGCTTATAAGGCAAGTGTTGGTCATCATCCAGCTGATTAGATAAGGATCGCTGTAATGTCATTCTCTCAGTGCTCATCGTTGTTTCAGCGTTTAGTGAAACTAACCTTTGAACAAACTGGACCACGACAGCTTCGTGAAATCTAATACTCTGGGGGGAAAAACTTTAATAGCAATAATATGTGGTAATAAATATAATTACCTGTTTGGTTGATGTTAGATGTGAGTAACTCACTCATCCATCCATCATTCGCACATTTCCAGCCATGGATTCTAAACGATCAAACAAGAAGTGTTTAGTAAGTCTTCGAGACAATCAAATGCATGAATGCTAGTAGTGTTGTAATGGATTGCAGCTGCAAGATCTTTCATCTGTAAGCGGTCAAACGCAGTCACTCCCTGGCCATGTGATTTCGGTCGCAGGTACAAGTTGCATAAATCGCAACTGTCAAAGCAGTAGGATTTCCCGTTGGGTAAAGACAGGCGATTTCATGGCCACAGAGTGATATCCACATCAAGTTTGCCAATCATTCGCACCATGAATTTCATAAAGTCGTCCTTGTGTTGTTTAATTCTACTTAGTAAAACCAGGTAACTAACAGCATATACCACTGGTCGTAGAGAAAAGGATGATATCGATGACGATGTTGACGTCAGTGACGTTGACGACGCTGAGGTTTCCGATCACTATCTTTATCATACTGATTGATATGTATTACGGGTAGATAATCAGAGACAGATATTTCATAAAAGTCCAGAATTGGGAGTGAACGTCCGGGCTTTTACGCAAATTACTCAGATTCCTAAAAGTCAATAAACCCGTTAATCTTTCTTTGCAGTGTTATGAAAGTAACCTAGTTGGTTAAGAACACTATGTAGATACAAAAGCTTTTGCGGACAATCTCTGAGTCGCGACACTGAAGCCCTTTGTACAAAATGTTTCCTGCTATACCATTAGAGTTCCCCTGAATTTGAAACTGGACGTAGGAACTCATTTTTGTGGTCAGCCCATATACAGTAAATAAATGAACGCAAAAGTGAAAATATGTTATAACTGGGTGGTCTCTAGCACGGACGATACATATTCGCTGTGACAGTGGAATATTCTACTCCACAGAAATAAAATACAGTTCAGTATGAAATTAGTCAGAGTAAATAATCAGTTCGATTGTCACTAGAAGGCATATTACTGAATTCATGATATTCTTGGTTGGGTTCCTTGGAGACGTTCATGCTTAGAGTCGTATTAAGGCTCCCAGTCACCTACAAAGTTATTACCTCATCGTCGCGTGAATGGTTCACATAGACCACTTTTAACTGACTGTTTCTGCTTCCACTGTCGTTACTCTTCGCAGAGAGAAGAAGCTGAATATTGATGCTAATATGGACTCTTATTGCCGCACTACTTCGTCCGTTTTGTGACAAGACCGCCTAATATAAAATCATATACGTAACAGCATCAAAATCACTCGACCAAATAAAAATATTTTTTATCGACACTAACCCGGGAGTCGGTCTGCCACATACTGGTCACCATCAAACTGGTTTAGAAATGTGCTGGGGTTATTCTGTGTTCCAGGATCACATAAATATGCTTTTTCTTCGTGAATATACCAGTTTAAACAAAAACTTTCGTGTTCATATTTATGTTATTGCTTCAGTGTGATCATGAGGGACCACACGCTAAAGACCTAGTACAAAAAACATTTCCTTACATTTTTCCTGCATCAGACGGGCAACGAAGGTGGACCAGAGAGTTTTTGATTAAGAAATGTAGAATCATATATATTGATCAAAGAGTAATCCAGTAAGAAGAAAACTCTCAAGTTTAATAAATGTTCCTATATAAAAAAACAATGTTTCATCTACCCAATCAAACACAACACAAAAAAATGCTTTGCAATTACATTTTGTTGGTGTTTGCGAAGGGAATTAAGAACTGGTCAAACGGTCTTGACATTAATCAATGTTCAAATGGACTTTCTTGGGATGTTATGGTGTCATATGTCAGTGGATATTACTATCAGGTTTTTCACCGCACAGGTACCTTTATGGGACATGAAAATCTGGGAAGAACTACCACTGGTAAAGTTGCTGACAGGATTAGGACCCTTGGAAGGAATCATTGAAAAGTTAAAACGAAACGATTCACATTGTATAATCGCTTGGTTACCTGGTGGGCTAAGTTACAAGGATGTTTAAAGTGAAATGAATGTTGAGAAGGAAATGAGGTCAAAATTCAGCTTTGGAATGACGGAAAAACATGTGACCACAAAACACAGAATCGGGTTTGTGCGGTAGATTTTTATAACCAACAAATTTTTGCATCAGTTGCTGATACGCGGTAAGAATGGGCACGGCTGCGTTGTTCTTACGTACAGTTTCGTTTGGAGAGTGTACTGCAAAGGTTTTAGTTCGTCAACACAATCAGCCATTTACGGATGTACTGACTAGAATGTCGTTCAAGCTCTCTTGACATCCCGCTGACTTGAGTGCTCCCGCTAGTCCAGATGACATCACAGATTATGATATGGTCGTTTACCAGGTCTAAGGATGATCTTGGAGGATGCTAGTATTGTCTTCTGCTCCATAATACACGAAAATTAGACAGAGTTATAAGCTTATCCGGCAGATGATATCAGTCTACATTTGTTATGATCCAAAATATTACTATTTGGGAAAAACACACATTGGTCAACATCTTCAAGTCGCACGCTTAGGGTTTCGAATTGACAAACTTCGTATATGTTTGTGCCGTTGGAATGTGCAGGGGGAAAAAACAACTAAAAAAAAGTTGCGTGTAAATATTTTTCACCTTGCGCTATGCCATGAAATATAACTTTTGACTGGATGTGTTTGTAACAATCTGAATCAAAGCTCCAAAAACGGGAGTACTGACCAGACCACTTCTTTTGCTTCATGCACTTCCGCATCAGATTTGCTCATACTCTTTTTAACGTGAACCTATAAAACAGAATTTTCTAATAAACACCCGAATCGTTCAAACAACTTTACTGAAAAGAATGATAGCATAATGAACAATGGTACCGTGTTCATATGTTTTATATCGTGTGAACTGTATATGATAGATATGGATTTGAATAGTCTTAAACAACAAACTTCACATAAAGAAATGAATAGATTGAAAATGTACACATTTCTAATGTGACAGATGAGCTTGTGAACCTTAACATATGGATCTATCTGTAAGTTTAACTCCATAACTAAGCTAGTTTGTACGACTCTCATCTCAAAACGGGAGTGAAGTGTTTTTACTGTTGCCACATTGTAAAATGTAGCTTCAATGAGACATGCTAATGAGGGTGTTATAAACTCAGAGCTTACTCAGAAAGAGACGGATATATTTTTACAGATTTAAAGAAACAACTTTTGACAACCAAGGATTAGAAGTTAATTTCGACTATACGAATATTACTCGATCTGGCCGGTGTTTGTGGACCAGGAATTTCTCAGACTAACAAGCCAGACTTCGGTGTGTTTCTAATTGAGTGCCCACAACATTAACAATACGTCTACTGCTGATATTTTGGTCGATTTCGTAAACTCCGTTCGTCAATAAAGTATCTTCCCTGATTTTCTGTTATTGCTGCTGTCGGAAGTTGACACTACTCTCAAAATGCTGAGCATTTGCTACTCTGTTAAAATACTACTCTTCCTCGCAGTACAACATCTCGGTCTGTAAGTTTTTCAGAAATGCCGGCGACAGAAAAGAAGTTAAACGTCCGATTTCTATGGCACAGCTTGTCAACCAAAGAACTACTTTCTCCTACTCAAAAAGATTTGAAGTTCGTGTTCCAGCATCAAAATCCAACCTAACATTCCTCCTCCTGGCGGTCCTCCTGCTTCAGTATACAAAAGACAAATGTCATATGTTGCTTCGATTTCGTTACATAGAATAGAAATTAATCTGTTTTTTGTGAAGCATTCCGTCTGATAAGACTGGTTATTTTTAGTATATTATTCAACATTTCTCTAAACTGTGGTCCCACGCTTGTTTGTAACAAGATTTTCTCCAACTTACTCCAATGTCAAATCGGATATAGGGGACCATAATCGTCGCCTATGATCATAAGCCATTTCTTTTCTACTATTCACTGTACCATCCACGCGAAACTCATTAATTAGTATTGAAACAGTTGGTTCCCTTGAACAGTTTGAACAAAGCAGTTAGAACACGAAAACTGGTAGATGCAAGCATTTCGTATTGACTCGTCAGTACCAAATTTACAATAACACGGGTGCGTTTTTTTGTAGCGAACAACTGAAGGAGTGGATAATCAATAAGTGGGTTAGGATAGGTGATCAAGTCCAGGGAATGGTCAAATTCAGGGACAGTTGTTTTCGAGAGATGGCTTGAGTCGGTTAATCGCGACTGCTTCGGCAAATCGTACGAATCTTGGATTAGAATGCTGTAACAGGATTCTGAATGCACAAGATGGATCGGTAACGTGACCAGGGTTCATGATGTGTCTAGCGACTGAGGATACTGGCTGTTTACGCGCTTCATCAGCACTGCCGTTCTCCAGAGTCCAGCTGAACTGAATGTTTGCTTAATTGAATTCCTCAACCATTGTATTATCTGATGCACGATATAATCACTCTTAAAGGGCAGCTGTATATATACCTTCTTCTCTACAGTGATCACCTCTTCGGGTGTTACTTTTTGTCTACTGTGTTTATTAACCTTCTGGGGGTAACGATTTGATTGTA
>LOND01003406.1:15716-32212 GCA_014220965.1 Paragonimus kellicotti | reverse complement strand
TCTTAGCATAGCTGGTGTTCACATCTTTGACACAGGCCTGAACTGCTCTGCAGTTTTATTTCATTCAATTTTCTTTCATTTGTGAGCTGACCTGAGTGATCAAATCCTGACGTCTTGGTAGAGTAGATGTCGCAGGATTCTGTAGCGCACAACCTGAAACGGTGTCTTATCTCAACCTGTGTAGGTAGACTCATCATGTGTCGATAACAGTGGAAAGAGGAAAGACGATTTGCAGCCGCTCTCTGTAACAGACTGTCATTCTTTATTTTCTGGTTTTTCGTTAAGTCAGCCTATTCGTTTGGGAGTTGTAATGTGGTATTCAGATTTGCCTATTCTCCATTCTTGTGTGACTGGTACAGAATTCTGACTTTCAAAACGTGGATGTACAAAAATAGCCTCTGATTCACCAAAGTTTGTTACACTATGTCTCATGATCTCTTCGTGCACTATGACCCCTTTCTGGTCCGAGATACCGGATGAAGACACAAACCTAGCAAGGTTGAATAACCTGGCTGCATCTCTACACTCTGCTTTACTCATCGATGGCAGACCTTTATTACGGAAATCTCCGATACCGTTAACAATCCTGTTCTAATAGTGTCCTCCACCTATTACAAATATGTTATTACACTTCAATCTAACTTTTAATTGTCCCTCCATTGCAACCTGTTATTGGTTATCAGCTATGTAAGATAACGTCTATATGAACGTCTATATATCATCCGCATACCCTGAATGGCTGACTCAGTATGAACTTAACTTCATGCTTTACTATGACTAATCAACCGTCTTTTGATAGCTATCTTTCTTGTAGTTTATTAAATCAGTCAGACGCTGACCTACTAGAAACTAGTTTGTTCGACAAAATTTGACTTCTGATCAGAGTTCTCAAACAATATCGTGCTCACTTTACAAATGTGAAGCAACCTAATCAAAAGAAGTATATTATGCCATACGAACTCGTTTCTCACATTCCTGTCAGTCCTAAACGAGTAACTGATAAGATCACAAACGTAGTAAACCTCAGATGAACCAACTATAGATACACGAAGATCCCAGTCGTGAGCGTCACTAACAGCTTCACAAGATGTGTTCCATGTAGATGCAACAAATAACAGAGAGCAGAAGACTTCGTAAATGAACAACAGTGTAGGTAACCTAACCACATCTGAAAGAACAACAGGTTTTGTCCAGTCATCTTTACGTTTCGATATAATGGTAACCTTCTTATCAAGCAGGTTCATCAAGACGACGTTCTTGAAAGGGCGTTTGGTATGGATAGCAGTTTTAGACAACCCTGTTGTGATTTTTTTTTGGAGGATTAACAATTTCCTTTTTGAAACTGGTTCTTGGAATTTATTAACACAAAATGTTACGTAAAACACTATCTTTTCGGCCGAAGTCTATTATAGGATCTGTTACATGCAACAGTACTCATACACCTAAGGTTTATACACTGTCCACTCCGTATTGGTTTGTGAATGGCGGAACCGCAACGTTTTTGCTTCAATTTTAGGGATGTGAACTAACTGACTAACTGCCTAATCACAATGAATGAGGCACGATATTCGACCAGGAACCTTAATACACATCATTCAAGTGATCCTGAGTGAAAACTAGCCAGTTACCCGGTTAACATTTCCCATTGTTCCTACTTGCGAGCATCCAGTGGCTACCAAACGACGGTGGTTGGACCCAGTTTAAGAAACCGCTGTTTTTAAAGGTCCAGTAAACGAATGAAGGTAGAACCTATTGACTGATGGCAAATGCTGGTTGAATAGACAACCGATATTTGATAAAGATCACATGAACAAGGTTTACAACGATACTCACGATAACAGCAAATTGCTCTATTCCTTCATTTGGCGTAGTTACTTAAATGGTATTCTTTTGTATACCCTTATCAAGAACAGTACAGTTCATCTAAAAATGTGCCTGTCGCAGCCGGATTCACACGAATGTAACAATGTGTCGAACATTTTGCGATATCTACATACTAGGTAGTTTTCCCGCCCTATGTCCATAACACTAGTTGTTACTATGTTAGTTCATATAAATATGTATGGGTTGTGCAATATCCGCATCGCAAATGCTGTTATATGTGTACGTGTCTTGCTGTAGTTGGGCTACGGTCTGATGTGTCAGTTTCATTATATACATATATCTCATATCTAACGTATGTAAATATGTATATTGAAAACCCAGTCGTCAATCAATATTGTTCTCGCAGTTAATTCATGACAGCTGTAAAGCATTCCTTCTGAATCAAGTGTATTGTAACACACCTATGCATTCAAGGCAGTCACACAAGACAGACCTTCTTGAAACACCAACACTGCGCGTTTAAAGGCATAGTCTACACGGTAACCCTTGGAAGGATTATCAGCAAAACCTTCGCCACATATATTCCAGCCATAAAATGAAATCAAGACAGGTTTCCTCTTGCAGATCTCTTCTGGATTGGATTTTTGAGTCAAAATTGATGAAAGAATGATTTGTGGTCTTTGGGTTGGTGTTGAACAAAACACTGTGATTCTAATAAATGTTAAAAAAAATACATAAAACTGTCTTTAAATCTCCTTTATCTCTTCCGATAAAATTCGGGTACAACTGTCTTGTGTTCTGCCAGAATGCCTTAGAAATACATGTATAGTTTCTCATGCGGATGTTTTCCTTTTGTTCTAACATTGTGTGCACAGTTGATCTGTTAAGCCTATCTTTTCTCTTAATTTGGGGAAACGGTATATCTGGTGGCTACTGATATTTTACTCCGAGATCCGTTTCCCATGGTTTGGTTTTTATAAGCCGACCTTTGTCAAACAACCAATTTGTCAATTCCTCACAAAATGCCTTCAACAATTGGTGACAGGACGGACGCGTGCCCCAAGGTCATTTCTTATGACCTATCATGCGCCCGTGATTACCGGATGTCTCACCACGGCTAACGTACATTAGAATTCGATGCCCAAATTAGGGCGTGTCAGAAGACTCTTCTCATACTTACATATGTTTGTCCGATCGTCTGCGTCATGAATGGGCGACACTGGTTGTAATGCCAGACTAAATGTAATCAAAAGTGCCGCTCATCAAGTCAATGATTTCTGTGATTTCAACTTGGAGAGAAGTCCTAATCGAGGGGTTATCGATTGGAGTTAACAGGCAGTAACTGTGTCTCCTCTCGAGACGATCGGGCAACCTGATCATTACTCACAAGCGAAAGTGGTTGAGCGTTCACATATGATAATTCGGTCGTGCCTAATGTGAGGTCAATGGCGCAGTGGTCAACACGGTTGCCTCATGAAAGCGTGGCCGGAGTTCTAGTCCCGGCAGTGGCAAGGATATGCACTACTGACGAGCTCTAATGAGAGCGAAACTCGAGTCTAGTGCTTCTTTTCGAAAGGGGCCGACTGGAATAGTCTATGGGAATGCGACAGCTGCGATCAATTGTGGGTGATCTTCAATCTATGTGAATACGCTAGATTCTGGATGTTTTACTCAATCCGAATGAAAGAAGTCCAACCCGAATGAATGTATCTTTTTACTAACAAGGATTTCCTCATCTTTGTTCGATCAAAACGCCGGTAAAATCGTTGGTTGTTTAAAAGTTCCAAACTTCTTCAACACCAAAACAAGTAACAAATGTTTAATCTAGAACAACCAAAACTAGTTTTTAAACTACCGTGTAGAATCAAAGGTAAATTTACGGTAGTATATTGACTTTTAGGTGGCATCTTCGCAAACAATTTGCTTACTGAAAAGTTACCGGAAAATGTGTCAGCCAATAGAATCGACGCATAGCACACCAGCTTGTTCTCGATGCCTCGTCTTTAGGCCGAATACAGCACATATGAGTTCGTCGGGAGTGGTGCATCAGTGGGGTAATGGATGGTTATCATTGGTGTCAGGTTAGTCAGACTTGTTGTATAACATTAATCACCATTTCGTTTGTTTCTGTGGCACAATCTACATAGGCCGCACAACACACTGATTTTCTGAACGCATTCGGGAGCATCACTCAGTGTGGTCAGCCCTAAGATCGACAGTTGAATGTATACAGCCGAAGCAATTACCTACCCAAACTAGTAGGTAAGCAGGTATAATGCATGGTAAAGCGTGAGATAATGAGCTGATCCTTACAAGGCTAGAAAGCAATGTTGGTCACCTTTCGTGGGAAGAAAACGTTAGAAGAACAGTCAATCCATAGGTGTGCCACCTTAAAATCATAAGTAGTCATAATGACTATTTGATAACTTTAATTTCAAAATAATAAAACCACGCTGGATCACAAAACGTCCTAATGGTTCCAGACAAAAGAAAATCTGCAAAGAAGGTTAGCATGCTGACCGTTCTGTCCACGTGAGCAGAATTCACTATTCAAGTACACGACTGAGTTTTTGTCCCTATTCACTTGGATTGTTCTACTTCTCAGCTTATTTTGTGCGGGGAACATGTCGAATCTTCCACTATGATCTAAACGTATTACCGAGAATGCCTTACTGTCGATTAGGACGTATTAATATAGGGGAGCTTTTGTAAGATCCAAAACAGTAGCATTAAAAGACCTTACAATAAGATGTGTATCTTTTAATGTTATTCACACACTCCCATATTGTGAAGTGTCGTAAGTGTGCATGTATCAATTAAACGGTTGACTGGTCATAAAAGGCTTTATTTAGTTGGTATTACTATTGCAGGACATGGGAACTGACAGCCTATTGGCTGGATTAACTAAACAGGCTATTGAAAACGACCTAAAATTCGCATACATTAATTTTGTTACTTTTCCCTCTCACTGCAAAACACCATTGGTTAACCGTTTTCTGAACGCAAAGAACTTTCGTTTCCATGAACAATACGTAATATGCTCTCCCAATTTTCTCAAAATTGAACTGAGTATTTACGGACTGCAGCCAACCGTAGTAGTGTACAAAACCAACCGAGGTTATTACTGACACGTAAGCTTACAGTGTCCAGACAAAACAGCCAGTTCTTCACAAACTGCTGGAAAGCAACCCGGATTGTATTCCATAGGTGAATTGTCTCGTTGGGCTGCAGCTGGTGTGTTTAAATGTGGCCTGTTTACAGTCCTGTTTATCTGCCTTCTGTGGGTTGCCCAACTTTGACCGAAGTTTGGTACCGTCCGCTGATACGTTCACAAACTCGTGTACAGAATAGAGCTGGTTCTAGTGTTTTGGTGAGTAGAATTCGAGTGCGGACGTGTGCTTCGACGTTTTTATTGGCCAGAAACAACCAACTAGCAGGACTGATAGTGAAACAGACACTGATAGAGAAGGGTTGTCAACAGAACGTGCGCATACACACAAAACCCATAACGGTATACACATTACTTCTGCCCAAAACTGCAAACGACTCATGTGACTTCCGCTCAGTATCGCAGCAATTGGGGGAATGGACCAAGGTTGCAATGTTTTGGCCAATGAGTGCGTAAGGTCACTTTGTGAGACAACCAATCACACAGTGCTTAAAAACGACTTCGGTTCGATTTGAACTGTTCTGTTGTTGTCACTTGCATTCGACTAATGCTTCGCCGTTAGTATATCGGCATAATCATGAATCGTGTCGTGCCAAAAATATGGATAGCCGTTTTTCTATTTTCTCAAGTCTAACACCGCATAGCGCATAAGACCAGAATGTCCCCAAATCCAGAGTTGAATGGAGTCGAGACACTAGCTGAGAAGTCTGATCGAGCAACTAATCCATATAATCGTGCTGGTTGATCCATTTGGTACAGTCTACTGCAGTTTTCGCCATGGAAGATCTAGACGAGAAGCAAGCTTTCAATCGTATGTCAAGTCAACGGAGACGCAAGTTATGGTCATTAGCTGCCCGTGCGGCCGCTAAATGTCCCGATGAAGGAGAAAAGATGGCTACCGAAACAGCTGCATCGCCACTGGAATGGAGCAAAGATTCCCTAGTCAAAACTCAAGACTCTGGAGTTTCGATGGATGTACATTCTGCTGAGGGACTGCAGTGTGCTGGTACGACGATGACAACAACATCGTTCACCGCCGGTAATAGTCGCACTAATTTTCAGATAAGTTTGCAAAATCCGGATCAAGAGACACCAAACGTGCACAAAACTCGGTTTCCGAGACGGTTCTATTCAGAACAAACACCATATACTCTCGGGCCTGGTTCAGACTTCGATAACGAATGTCCAATGCGACCAGAACGCATTAAATTCGGTTCTTTCACTGTAACAACAGAACCCCACTATCCTCCTGGACTAAATGCCAGACACTTACTGAATCCAGTACGAAGAGGTAATCCGCGTCAAGTTGCCGGTGGGAGCGCAGACTCTTCAGGGCTCGGAAGCAGTTTGGACTGGGCTTCTGTTGACGTATGCCACTTGCCTATCCGTCAGTTTGGTTCGTCGCATTTACAAAATCCTCCTACGTTTTTCAGTGTGCCCAAAGCAACACGAAGTTTTGATGAGACTATAAACGTCCGCCAACCAATGCCCAAGGTTGGAACAGGTGTTCGAATGACCCCTAAATGTAATTTGATTTATGATCCACGAACCGGTCAGCTGCGCAGACATTTTGGCCGCTCATTAGAACAACAATCACCTCAGAGTAAGCTGATTACGAACATAAAACCGCACTATGGGTACCTTTACCCAACAATGCAGCAACGGCGGTCAGATCAGGAACTAAGTTACCTAACCGGTTTTGGAGACCGACGAAGCATTCGCCATCCTAGTTTCACTTCAGGACCACAGGTCCAGAGAGAAGAAGCTTTCACGATCACTGTGAACCCGCGTTCGGTTTCACGGAGTTTTGACCAGACACAACAATCACTACGTAAAGCACAGCTTCTGGGTGTGCGTGCCGTGTCACATGACTCGGCGCCTGGAATTATCTATCGACTACAAGATCCTTATCCTAGCCCACTGCTGGCAGGGGCAGCCAAATCATCCATGCTATCAAATGCAGATACCCATCTTACGATCCCAGTCACCCTGGATTATACTAACTTCAAATATCCGTATAAGTCATCAACCGAAACAACGTATCACCGAGATCCGCATACCCGACATTTTCTGTCAATGCGTTCCCGTACCATGGAAGATAGACATCGTGAGTGTGAATTAGGTCAATTCAGTCCTTCGTCTTTACCGTCGTCTGGTCGTCGTAGAACACTAACCATGCACCCGGTACCACCGCCAACAGATGAGTACGAATTTGAAATAGACGCTGTCGATTGTCGATCTCATCGATCCCATGTTGATCAGAGTCAGTGGACAGCGGATCGTAGTTGGACTCAAGGACCTGCTGGTTTTACCAGGCATTCCGAATCGGTGACCGGTGTTGGCAGCAGTGTGAAATACTCCTATCCCCAACACCTGGAGGGATATATTCCGATTTCCGGTACACGTGAACCATCTTCTAACGTCAAAAGCAGTCAACCGTATGCAGGCAGACATGTATCTGACCACCGTATAGAACTGGGTGAGTATAATATCATTTTCGTTTTTTCCTCACTAAATGTTCGTTAAAAGGGGTGCACCAAAAATGGGAACGTAAAGACAACCTAGTCTGAATACAAAAACACTTAAGACTCAGTGACTGATATGTTTGTGAAGCAACGAAGACTAACAGAACAAAAACACTCGTTTTCATATTCTGCCAAGTAATTCATTGAATGGATCTCGACCGTTTTGTGAGTGTAAACTAATTTATCGCTTACATATATATATGCAAGTTTTAATCAAATATAAGTTGCTATTAATCATTTCAACAAAAACACTGTTTTCAAAAGTTTTACTCATCACGAGGAGCATGTTTTTCACTGGGAAGTCGTCAGGAGTTTAGTTTATATAAATTGAAAGCCACTTGTAAGAGATGGTAAGCTTCGCATTCAAGTGGTTTGAGCTGCCTCACTTGACCTAAATTTTGCTTTGGCCGGGCCTTGCTAGTAGAGTAGCTTTTGCCCATGAGACCTACATCGTGGGATCATTGATTGGAGTTAATGTGCGACTAACACTATTCCTCTGGATGTGACTGGATATAATGTGATCGCCTAACTGCACTGTATATTAACCAGTTTCACAGAGCAGAAAAATATCAGATAGAAGTTCACAAATAGAATGCACTTTTGTAAGCCTGGCAGTGTAAAGCACAGCGTGATTATTCAACTTGCTTCCCAACTGGATTTCCGTGACCATCTTCACATCTGCCAAACAGATTTCTTCTAGTATACTTTACAGAATCCTGACAAGTATGTGTGCTGTCATCATCAGATCATACTTGATTTGGATCAAACAACATTTAACTATAATAAACAAACTTTTTAATATGTATTGAAAACTCCATACCACAACCCTCCCTCGGCTTTGGGAAAGTGGATCTTCCTGAGAGAAGTTTGTGTGTCACCCATCTGACCGTTCTCCTAAGTCGCCCCACAGATCATACTGAAAGACAGTCATAAAGAGAAGCAACTTCGATGTATTTCTTCAGTGCATACAATCGAAAGCGAGCAGTGGTTATTTTACGATCTTGCATGAAAAAGTGGAACAACGCGTAGCCATAAACCAACGATCCCAAATAATCAAAACAAGATTGGATCACAATGCCACGGTACTATTGAACAAATTATCAAAGTTAATAACTAGACAACCTCAACAGTTTCGATCGATAGATCGTTTCTAAGACATGAATTACATTTGGTGCCAAACAGGCTAAAGATGAACTATAATCACATAATATGTCATTCATACCCAACAGAGTTCTCCTGAGCAGTCAACAAGTTTCAAAACAATGGGGACGAGCCGAGCTCCAAAAAGGTGATGCACGCACCACTCAAGCAAAGTACAATAACCTAGCTATTCGTATAACTACCAGAGTGACGTAATAAGACAAAAACATCTAGGTCAAGGTCTAATTAACGTCCATAAACAGAAGAGATGGAATATACAGGGGTGAACATTTGAGACTGATAGGGTTGGGTCGGACTTTCACATGATTGAACTTCAAAAGTCGATACAGCTATTATAACCTTTCTGAATGAAACCTCATTTTCCTCACTTGTTTTGCCCGGAGTCTGCTTGTCGATCTTTTAAATGTCACCAGAAAGCTTCACAAAGTCAGTTGAGATGTGTAATTATAGAGTGGGTATAAAAACTAACCAAAGTTTGTGTATCCTTACATCATTTGACTTGAAGGCTTAAGCAGCACAGATGAATCTTTGTTTGGGAGTGTTTCTCATACAGTTTGAAATTAGTTGAATTCCTTTTTCAATCGAAATCCGCACTCTTCAAATTTATCCCGTACCACCACCGATTGCCGGACTGTTTAATCCCACACCTGGTGCTATGGAACCCAAGGCTGCATGAGCTCACTAATACAGACTCTCAGCAACTCTGTGTTTGATCTTAAGATATAGCCTGCTGCACAACATCCCCCATTTTAATGTGCCGAGAGTTTAAAGCCAGGTTGACACAACTGATGCCAAATCACTGTTCTCCATTCCATCAGCGAATTCATCTGTCGGCTCAACGGCGTATTTTAATATTCTGGATCGTTTCATGGTTTTGCACTTATGGCTGACGTCGCTAAAATCAGTTGTAGCGTGGGTCGCGACAGAACAAAATGTTTTTTTCCCGGTTATTCGGATTGTGGGAACGCGTGACAATGACTGATGTCCACTATGGGTGGTTGTGAATGCCAAACAGTTGATCGCAGTAGGCAGATGGTCAACGTGGAACATGACAATACAACAGACACTTTACGGATTGTACTGAAAGGATCGCTGCTGGAAAGCATTTGTTTATTGGAAAGACTGCTATGATTGTGTTTTACTGTATCCCTGTTTCGATATGATGGTGCATCTCCATATCGAGTGTTGGCTAAGTCTCCTATGCGGTTACTCAGTTAATTTCATGTAGAACTACGTTGACTGACTGTAAAGATATGATTCGCGGCTTTTCGACCATTAAAAACTCACCAAACACACCTCAGTCTTTCCACTTTACGTTGTGCGGTTTAAGACCCGTTATTGTCGCAATGTTCCCATTATCCTGTTCACTTTACGGAATGTCAGAGGTTCAAACAAGTCAACGAATCACCCACGCGAAATGGTTTTCTGGCGAACCAGGACAAACGCAGTCATCATGTTTAACCACGAAGCAACGTTGTATATGTTGGGCAATTCATCAGGCCGAAGATCCAACTAACCGATAATTATGTGATAACTAGGCATTATAATCATCATAGACGGCAATACATCAGTGGTTCACACTGATGCTTAACTGCCACACACGAAGGAAAAAAACCTATATAGGAAGAAAGAAGAAAAAGAGGAGGGGAGGGGAAGTGGACCTAACTACTAAAAATAGCTACGTCTATATTCAAACATACAACATCAAGGCGCCTACACCTTGCAAACAACCGAGCTGTAAGTGAAAGTAAGGCGTCATCAGCAAGACAGCTTCCTTACGGCTTTCACTGCCCCGCATCATTAAGTGCACTCACTTCACAGACAACTCGGCCAAACAACGACAACATTCACGCCACTGAGCTCGATTAGCCGCCATCTCACCTAACGTCTCAAGCCACCGACTCTGTGAGTCGCGAGGGCCCCAGCCCGGGAGACGAACCCGATCTACAGTGACCAACCCCTTCGTGAACGATTTCATTTGTCTACGCCAGGTCATCATCTGTCCACCTCGCACCTTGCGCCAGTCGGCCGCAGCGTCGGCAGTGAGTGACTTAGATGTATAAGCCACTATCTTTAGAATTGTGCAAATGTCCTTGTGTGTGCATGCTAACTAGTGTGAAAAAGAGAACCCACCAACTGTTATAAGCTTTCATGTACTCATCATACACGCTACAATGGAGCGAGTGGTTCTCACATGAATTCACGGTCGTAGCGTGTTGCAGTTTCATTGCGCGGGAACATCTCCAAGCATCTTCCCAAACATGTATCGCAGTTAATAGCAGATACTCGTTAAAAACGAAGAACTATTACAAACACAACCCAAAAAGTTTCTTCCAGTCCATCAATAAAAGTGAACCGTTGTTCCAGGTTGCATTAGTGTCATCAAACTAAAGCTCTAGTGCAACTGTAGATGGTCACAGGTTGTCAGGTGCATTGAGAACGTTGTGATTACAGTGTCACCTTACTACTAGTATTTAAGTGAGCCCGCTGTTTCATGACTATAATTCATTTGTATTTTCTCTGGCTAATTCATGCTCATAGAAGAGCAGTTGATCAATTTGGAAAAAAAGGAAGTATTGTAGAGTTACAGCAGGTACCGCTGGACAAACATGTCATCCTCGGACTTCTCCGGAATTCTAAAAGTTTTTTCCTGTGTTGCCCGAAAAAAAATAACATCATGCGAGTGTAGCATAGAAGCGATCAGTAGTCTTATTCAGGCGATACAAGTGTTGCCATTAACTATGAATAGGTTAGGAAATGCATTAGAGTTCAAACAGACACTTAAATTCAGTGGCTCTACAAGAACTGTCCAACGCACACGCAGCAAAACTCCATACTCGAAGCATAGAAAAATCACTTAAACCATTTCACCGCATCAACAGGATATGTGGCATCGCCTCACACATACTACGTATCATTTCGTCGAGTCACAGACAGCATTATCATCCGGTTCAGTGGTATTTTAAAAGAATAATCTGGGTCGTCCTGAAGCATGAAATTTTGTCGATTAATCTTGAAAAGTAGGTGTGTTTCGGCCGACGTGTCGACATTGGGTGGTCCCTAGTCATATAACATGTTCAATTTTTGATGACAGTGAAGTAGGCATATTAGACAACAATCAAAAGGTTTTCTTTTACGGCTCGACTCTGAAGGATTTTCTATTGATCTTCCAAATGACAGAGGACTATGATTCTCCAGTAGACCAACGTCTCGAATCATACTTTGTACATCCTAAGAAAGTAGATACTTCTTCCAAGGATGACGTGTTAGACTCGCTTGCTTGTAGTCCTGATAACAGTTAGACAGAAGAATGATGGAGGTTAATTTTAAAATTGATCTACAACACTCTCGTCAATAAACGAGAGTTTTATAGACGTTGTTTTATTTTCAGACGAGGGCGCTACGTCGTGTGGAATTTCGGCAATCATTCCCAGGGCTTTACAACGATAGGTATATCGTTAGCCTGTCGGTAATACACGTGAAAACTCAAAATGGCGGGTAGAGGTTGAGATTCTTACTTCCGGTGTAAGAAGTCCGCCAGCAGTGAATTCAAAGTGTCATTTTGTTGGACTACTGATGCAACTCGCCGTTGAGCATGAACCGTATACCGAAGATTCAGCACAGAGGCAGTTTTTCTGGTTCTGAGTTCGTTAATCCAAGGGTTCTTTTTCGTCGTTCTATCTAATCGCATAGGAACTAACTACCTGCGCGAACGGAACGCTTGTCAACGGCGGGGTTAGACTGCAGGAGTCCGTGTGTCTGTGCTTAACATTAATATTTCTCACAGGATCCACAAACTTGGAGAAAACACGAGATTTGTATGAACATAAGTCCCGCCGCATAAGCGTCAGTATTTCAGCCAATCACCTGAAATTTATGTGACATAAACGAACTACACATGTCGGAGTTATTGGACAGTTGCTCTTATAAAACTAGTAAGGCTTTTGGAATCTCTCTTCAGGGTGTGTAATGATGGATCCGGCTGATTTCCTCTGGTCATACTTATCCTGTGTTATATAGTCACGATCTACTAATCGTTTTGGGGAATTAAACACCTCTGTTTTCCGATGCAATTTCACTCTTACTGACAATGTTTCAAGCAGTGTTAGAAAACCCGTCAAGGTGAGACTAGACTATGACGCTGTGCGTTAATATACACGTGGTGTTGACCCGATGGATTAAGGTGGACTGTGTGACAATCACACCGACAGTTAGACAAGCCAACAAGTAGAGGACTAATGGCTTACAATCTTCTGTCCTTTCAAGTGTGGAGTTGTAAGAAGACTGTTATCCTTTTCCGGAAAAAGTTGTACTAGTTCTGGGACACTACAACCTACTCGGCTTTTTGCGGTTCAAGCTTTTGAGCTCAACGTTTCGGTTGAGAATCATAATCATTCTTTTCTAATCGTCCTGGCAGTAGCTTATCCCATATAAAACCATGATTACTTTCGACAGTATTAATTTCAAGCAGCATCGGCCTTCTCGCTGTACAAACCTGATCGTCCCAGCTTTTGCATACAGCGGAGTGGATAAGTAAAACTATGCTACTGCTGACTCGTCCTCATTCCCTAGTTTTAGTATTTGTTTATCGGAACCCCGGTAAGTTCCATCTCGTATCACCAAACCCCGGCCCCCACTGTTTCTTGTTTAATCTCATAATGCATGTTAATGTAGACGCTTTAAACGTTCGCAGATAGGTCAACATTCCACTCTTGTGCGGATACTAGACTGAATGAATTTTGACGTCCGTTACATTTTGGAGACTTGAAGCCAGCACAACAGCCAACGTATGGACCTGATATCACTCGCATTGTCTACTTGATCAATGTTGGACATTCGAGGTGAATCCACGGCCAGACTGAGGTGGGTATAGTTCTCAGCACAACGGCCGTACACCAATTGGTAGATTGGATCATCGTCAGCAATAGACTCTGTGGTGTCTATTTTGCAGGTTCTGTTCAAGTCAGCTCTTGCAGCCAGATCTTCGGGAATCCGTTTATTGTGTCCGTTTGTGCTCCAGTTAGCTGCGGTGACGTCGGTGTCATGGTCTCACCTTAGTCAGATTTAGTTGCAGTCACTGGGTCAAAACATATATGTGATACATTTATTTCGGTCCGGGATAGGAAAGCCCAGGTGGTCCACCTTGATGACCCTGAGTCTCGTTTAAGGTGACAGGTTTGGGCCAGCATCTCATCGCTCGAAAAATGATGAGCGCTCGTTGCAGACATCCGCAGAGTGCATACTCCTTCTGACCATTATAAGTTTTATACATTGCTGGCGTCCCTGTTTCACTTGGCGCTTTCCATCTCTATTTCAGATCTCCCCTCAGGTAAACCACACAACTGTTGTCTATAGATGACGTAGTCCCAGTCATGAATGACATTCCTAGTTGAGCACATATTTAGGTTCAAACCACGCGCTGGCACTTGGTTGCTTCGTTATTTATTTTTTGGGCAAATTCCCTATCGACCGCAATGGGTGAATGCCGAAGGGCTGACCAGGCCGGCGGTAAAACGTAAGTACCAAATTATCTTAGCATGCGGGCCCAACAGATTTGACCTTGAGGATCTCAGCAGCTGCCAGACTCGAACCAACTAAGCTATTAAGGCGGCTGATACTAAACTATGTAGCACAGGAATTTGATGATTGAATAAACGTTGGAAAAATTCTTAAAGGTGTGGGATGCAAAGGAGAACATTCATCGCGGCAGTTCGTGTTACAAAATAAGGAGGTATTTTCGTAGGAAGCTCAGGTTTTGGTTTCAGTGAATACCAACAGACACTTCAAGCTCATTCGTACTATCCGCTTCGGGTATCCATCTGTCAGCAAACATACGGGAAATACATTTGGCACACTCATCCATAATAAGTCCACAAGGTCAGAGAGCTACACGGAACACTTTGAAGATCATTTCGGCTGGCCCCCGGCTTTCCACTGTATTAGCGCCACAGATTTACAATGTAGTGCCCTGGTCGGTATGTTTAGTACCACCCACTAAGACTGAGGTCCGCAATTGCATTACGGCCCTTAGACGCAGTAGGGACGGTGGCCCATATGAATTTTGCGGACGCTTTTCAAATTAGTTAGCGACGCATTATTAGAGACATTCGACTCAGTTGTTTCGTCTTGTGTGGACAACGGAGAACAACCCTTCATTCTAAGGTTACTCGAAAACAGTTCCCATATTCAAGAAGTACAATGAGAATTCTTGCAGAAACCATAGGTAGATTAGCTCGATTCCATTCATAACTATGGTTTTTGCACCCACCATAATTCGTCGATCCACTGAGACCCGGGAGGTAGACACTACTGAAGGTTTTCGTCCTGAACGAGGACTTTTTAATCCGATTCTCACTTTTCCTTGAATTCTGGAACACCGTTATACATACCCCATGCACACAACCGTTCTCCACTGTAAACCTGCATTCGAGTCAGTGGATCAGTATACGTTTCTACGGTCGCTTGACTGCAAGGGTGTGACAAACAATTATGTGAACTGTCATTCTTAGACGTCCTTATTTCTAGGCGCTTAGACGGCACACTTAGCAGGTCTGTTTATCGAAAAGCCACATGGAGTGGGCAGTACCTACAATTCTCTTCATTTGCGCCCGTGGCTTACAAACGTAGTTTGGTGCGAACTATTTTTCACCGAGCAAGGAAACTTTGCACAGCCGACCACCAAAGGTCTGATGAGGAGCTCTTGAAAACTCTGCCTCTCATGTTATCTACCAGTTCACTTGCAGTTGCGGTGACTCATACATTGGCAGAACGGACCGAAACTTACGACAAGAGGAAGGCGGAGCACATCCCCAAGTGGCTGGTACAAACAATGACTCAACGCGGGTCAGTATACCAGAAATCCGGCGTCTTCGGTCGCGAAAACACCTAATCGCAACAGGTCATGTGGTTGGCTGTTGGCGTTCTCCGAGGCATTGTTGATCAAGCGTCATGCACCGGTCCTCTGTTGGCAAAAGGTGCTGACGCAATCAATTTCGTTACCGTGGCAGTGAACCCTGATTGCACCCATGTGATGTTCGTTCATTTCATTGTTTTGTCGCTACGCCCTTAACCTATATAACCGAATGTTTTATGTAATCGACTGATGAGAATAAACGAAATGTTGGCATCTCGCAGTCATTCTACCTCACTGCTGAAAAACTTGGTCGCGAAGTTGAGAGGACGCGAACCGTTCTTGAATATTCGACCAGTGATGCCTGCGTTTGACCATCCACATCGAGCAGCAACAACGGGTATGCAACGTAAAGGTTAGTAGGCGGGCATTTGGTGGGGAGCGTCAAGGCGGTTCCTTCGCTCCATCTTCAAGTATATGCAAAGTTAATTGGTTTAGCCTTGTATTAAGGATGCAGCTAGTTGTCTTCCCCACTAAGCACATGTTGAAGAAGTCACGGACGACCAGCACAAATGAGAGATGAACAGATGATGACTTACTTCCAACGAAACGACCTCAACCATCAAGCGTTAGCCCCTATATATATAGTTCGTCTCGGTGATGGAATGCTCATGATTTACAATACCGGTGGTTGGAGGCTTCGGACAATCCAGTTCTAAAAACAGCTACTGACGAACAGATGCAACAGAATAGATGTGATTGGCTTCAGATTTTTCACCAGCATAAAGTGATTTAACCCATGCAAAAGATGCATAGGCTTTGGATGTATAGCAGGAAAGGGAAAGAGATGAGAAAAAGATTTATATGATCGCTCACACATTTTGTAACAGCTGAAAGCCAAACCAAGGCTTGTTGCTCTCCAGTCACTCTAACAATACGCTTAACAGCGCGGGGTGGAAATGTAGTT
>LOND01003406.1:0-14282 GCA_014220965.1 Paragonimus kellicotti | reverse complement strand
CCTACTTATCACATACCGGCTTACCAACTACAATCGTCCTTTACCGTCTTATGCACAGGTATGAGAAGCAATTTATTCTCACTCTACATCATGCCAGATGACACTCACAACCATAATGGGAACAAAATAACAATGCTTAATAAAAAGGTTGAGAGGCACACAACGTTATGAGCAAGTTATGATGCTCAACCCGTTGTTAACGTTCTGTTCTTAGCAATTCATTTAACAGAAACCTAATAAATACCAAGTCCAAAATGTTTGATTTCATTCGTACTAGATTTGATGCGGATATTTCAAAATAATAACTTCCCGGTAACCAAACATGCGCACCAGTGAGTTGTGCGGTTATCCGAAATCAGCAGTTTTCCCATGTTTAAGCGTAATTTAAGCTTTCTGTTGAGCTAGTTGTGAAATACTTTACCCCATCCAGGACTTATTTTCGGTTTCATAACCGACAACAAATGTTTGCTACTTTGATGCTCTCAAGCACCTCAAATATATACTGTTTTCAACAACAAATGATTCCCTCTCTATGGCGCTGCACGTCAATGCAATGGTAATTAATCCATTAGTTCTTTCGAGCCTAAACGCATGAACAGTCTTTGATAAATTAGTCTGATAGGAGTGGTTTGATAAAATAGACACGGTTTGTCGCTGATCACGTAGGTGTCAAACCAGTTTAGTGTATTTTCGCTTTGAATATTTGGTGACTACTGTCTTTATTGCATCCAACTTTCTCTGTTCATAATTTTGATACTTCCTTTGTTTCTCCGTGTACCAATTCCCTTGTGACTGTTCAGTTGTTTTGACAGGCTTTTGATAACCAGTCATACACATATTCTTCAAGGTACTTTGGAGCAAATAGTTTGAAATATCTTCTTCGTCCTTCACACATCTTGATAATTGTACCTTACCATTACCGTATTCCGCTGCAACTTGTTCCAGGGACACAATTCTCTTGAAACATTCAAGAACCATAGTTCATCGTCCGGAGACAAAGTTTTCAACAGAAGTTATTTTAATGACAAAATTAGTTGCCATCTCTATGACTAATTATGATTCCAACAAGAGACTAGAAGAGAGGCTTTTGCCGCTGCACAGCATCCCCAAATCTCAAGGCAATTGCGTACGTGTTGTTCGAGTCTAACTGTACTCCACTGACGGTGAGCCAGAATGATCAGCTGATCCTGTCAGCGGTCAAAAACAGACAGACAACTGTCGGTGTTCACTGTACATATGACCGAGCTGCTTCATTGTGCCAAACAAGGACTCACCTGTGCACTAAGAACGGCGTAGGTAGCTTGGACATTGATGCCTGGTTGTATGCACCTATCAACACCAGGCCTGGCAGGTTGGCTGTAAGGCTCCCCACAGAGACAAACAGTTGTAATTTAGATTATCGAACAGCTTACATCTCTACATGGGCCAACTTGTTAGTTGTACCATAGTGTCAGTTGGGCCATGTGAATAACATTGTACCGACTATGCGTGAATACTAAAGCTGTATGACAAAACGTTAGAACTCAGAAAAATTTCGGTAGCGCAGTAGAAATAATTTTGACTGTTGCGAATCACCAGTCGAGATAGTGGAAGCTTGCGGGTATGACGGACGGATGGGTTGATGTAAGAGTAGTACTTGACTTGTAATTCGTTTGCTGGATGAAGCTGTACAGGTTTTGAAGTCGAAAATCCTTATTGTGGGACCGTGTACTGTTTACCACGTGTGACGGCGTCAAGGCAGGATATGTTGTTCAACATGCTATGTAGCACGGATTCTTCAGTCCTCTTGATGCATCGCACAAATGTGTGTGACAAAACCTAGTAGTTGTGGCAGTTTTCGTGGCCATGAGCCATTCCAAACAACGAACATGGTTATTTGTTGTTGGCGCCGACATTAAGGTTGCTGACAGTTAAAATCACTGACCATTTGGGGCGTTGACTACCAGATGATGCGTTGGGCGTTGACTGTCAAGCGATATGTCCGGCCTAGTTCGCACAAACATAGCCCCTTATATAGTTCAATTTATTCCTCAAAACGTGGGGCAAAATTTTCTTAACGCCACAGCAAGTTGCAAACTGGGTACGACTTGTTAAACAGGTGGGTGACTTGAGTGTGAACATGAAAAGTTCAATGAACTAAGTAAGGAACATGTAAAGACAAATTCATTGTTTTGGCGATGGGATTACGCTGATGGTTCGGCTGACTAAACAGTGGCCTGCTAGTTTCGGACGAGGTCATTTGAATCCCTACAGATCTTCTTAAGTACTTATTTGGCCGATGGGCTGAATCAACGGCAAATAAATAGGAGAAACTTTCCGCCTTCTTCTTCAACTTGAAGTGCATAGAAGATTGTGTTCTATGGAACTTACAAAAGACCACACCGATATCACAAGAACTATCCACCATAACAACTACATCTACCACATAACCAGACCCTTTACCTAATCTTGTTCAGGTCTGCTCGTCAGTGTGTCTGTTAACGAATGTTCGAGGAAGTGTTCCGTGAACGTCCGTCACTTTTTTTCATAAAAGCACTCGTTAAAAGCATTGTACAACAACAACTTACGTAGAAGGGAGAATTGTTTTAGTGACTAGGTTGAAATCGGCAGTCTACTATGATATGCACCAATGTATTCCGTATGTATGAATTGAACAAGGAAATTACTTACCAGAAGCATGAACTTGCTTTCGATACTAAAGATTCTTAGAGATTCCACTAAGTTGAATACCTTGTGAGAATTATTGTCACAGAGACACTGATCTTAGAATCCGAAATTTAAACAACCCACTGCGGAGTGATATTGCCAGGTGAATTATACGAGTCACACGGGCTGGTTCAGTTCATCAAGTTTAGCGAACCAGTAGGGGAAATGCATTCTTTACCGACTGAACGTTGCATTCGAAACCAAACGCAGCTGACAGATTTGCTCTAGACTCTTCACCATCCGTTTCTTAAGCATGCTGGCCGTTTTCCCTTTTTTTCCAACTGCCTGAAGTTCTTCACATTAGAAGGAATGAAATACATTTCATCTGAAATCCCTTTTGTTAATAGAGACGATTCATGTACTTCCATCTGCTTAAGTGGCGATAACATCCTCACGTTCATCTAGCTCCTTTCGTGCCCCGAGTTACCTACTGGTTAACAGACCTGTACGTTTTGTGCGTGATTAGCTGTACTGATAGGTAGATTCGACTGATTCACATGTGAATCGCTCTAGGTCTAAACTGATTGATTGTAATAAGTGATTTAATCGATCGCGCAAACCCTCAGGCTGTACCCAAACTGATTTTCCACCACCGTCATCATCATCTCCACAACGCGTACACTATAATTTAAGTTCTGGTGAGAAACTTCAAACAACGTGGAATCAATGTCGATACCACGCAAATGGTGGACGTAGGTATCTGGTTCATGCATGTTGCTATGTTCATTTGTCGGCAAAGAAAGATTCTTAAAAGTTTCTTCGGCCACAATCTTTACAATGCAAGTGACAAAATCTTGACAAGCCTCTATGACTGGAGCATTTACTGCGAACTATCGTTGATCAATCAGCTGATAGAGCTCAAGTACTTGTGCATGGTGCGCCCCTATTTGACTCCCAGCATTAGTTGTCAGTGGACTTGTGTACGAGCGTCCACTATTACACCCACCGCCTCCTACACCAATTGTGTTCAAATAACGCTGACAGATCGACATAAAACTGAGTTCATTCTCGTTAACTAATAATAACTTATCTACTTCTACTTGAACTGGTTTATGTCTTCTGGCGCTCACAGGCGGTGGTCTTACTAAGAATTACGCGAAATCCCGTTCGGCATCTTGTTTTTTCTCAACAAATATCCAAACTACTTACTGTTGAGTAGCCAGGGATAATGATTTTCATGAGCTGAAGGCTGCCCATATATGAATGCAGTCCACATAGTAGAATGTTCGATAACTGGAATAGTTTTAAAAACCATTTCTGATTAAACCCGAAGCCAAGTATTTCAAGCATTTCTAAGGAAACATGGTGTATTTTCATCGAGATCAGTGAGTCTTACACTTTTCAGTGGAAAATACTTAACTAGATCGAAGTAGCTATCAACCACCTCTTTGTTGGTCTTTGGAAATGACTGTCGGCAAAATTTTCTCACAACCTTTACCATGGCCAGTGTGTGGATTTGTTCATTAGTAGGTCAACCACTAGTAGCCGACTGATTTCAGTCCACAAGAAAAGAAGTTGCAACAGCGTACGAAAGCCGATCAAATGTTCTTTTATAACCCCATGAGCTACTGAAGTAATACTTAGGCTACCATCCTCATACTTTGTAGCTAAGCATAAGTTAGACTCCTCAGCAGGCGTGGTGTTGATGAGACTCATATAAATCGTACTAGGTGTCTACCACTGGTAATCACTGGGACCAACTGCCTGCAAGACATTTCTGATTCTCAAAATATGCTCATGATTATTTCAGCAGCCAGTGGGAGTTCAGCCCCAGGATAACAACCTTGCTATTCTACCATAGACCAGGAAATTATCAACTAAAGAGAATGTAACATTTCCGAACCTGATCTAAGTGACAAATGATAGTAAATGGAATATTATACTTAGAATGTTATCTTCTGCAGATCCAGCAACCAGTCCATTGCCACGGGAACTTCTGTAGACCTCAGCTACTTGTCTGAGTGTTAAAGTTCCCCGAAAAACTCCATTCGGGGTATCACTGGGACACTGACCAGATACAACATTGTTCATGTGGTCAGAATTATGTTATTCATCTTGGTGGTCTACGCCAGACAATTGAACATCGATCATGATTAACTCGACTTGGCGGTGACAGGCTAATGACCACGATTTTCCGAATAGTTAAGGTGGACGGAGACCTCGTTTTGACTGGAAAATATTAATATTGTACACAATCTCTTGAAAGTGAGTATCGTAAAAACTGGTTTTGAGGACTGACCATTTCTTAGACATGCGATAGATAATCTATCTGTATCTGGACCATTTCAGGGCACACTGCCGGTTTTCAACTATGGTTTCGTCCTGTATCATCGCACCAGTCAGCACCTTTTAAAGATCGTATCGCCAGAGCACGAACGGTGAGGTTGGTTGAGCGTTTACAGTAAGATACAAACTTGTTCTCTCCACACACCAGCGTGTTCGTCGGATGTAAACCCCATCCGAAACATTTAGCAAAAACCCCGTGAAAAAATAAGTAACCCTTAGGGAAGATTCAAAGCAATATCTCAGTCTCTTAATTCGGCGTGAGTTTTTAAAGATGTCATGAAAATTGACAAGTTGATCAACACACGTGGTGGCGACATGTGCCATTTGAAACCACTGTATACATTTTCCCACAATACTGATAGTTAGTTATACTGTCAAAGTGCTCTACTCTTTCGAAATAATGTATAGTTGAAGGTGACTGAAATTCACAACCAATCATGCTATTTTACTGTAGTTTATGTGTACTCAGATGCGACAAGCATTCCACCGTCTGAGTTACGAAACCACTGTAGGGGCTCAGAAGTTGGACATTTGGTTCGAATACAGCCAGAGTCCGAACATTTAATGGTTCTCTTCTAAAATAACAAATTTACCGAACTGCCTATACGTGGTGCCAATTTCAATGCTCAGCAATAGCGTTGGTTGATTCCGGCGTGGACTGCTTGACAATCCCTCTGGGACATCCGACCCTCTTGATCATACAGTGGATTCCAAATGAAATAGTGAGACCAGTGGATGATTGAGCTCAAATGTAGCACTTATGAGTTCCTGATATAGCGTCATAGCTCAACTGGTAGGGCACTTCGCATCGCTGCTTCGAACCCAACCAAAGCCCACAGTTTTCAAAACTGGATCCGTTTTAAATTGACAGATATGCAAAACTACTTATAAGTAATATAATTTTTTACATATTGAACTCTCCCTTCTCGTGTAGAGATAAGAGGCTTTCATAATTTCTTTTTTTAAATAACAGTTCCTTATCCAGACCCTTGTCTGCAATCTATCCAACAAACACAAGCTTCAAGGCACGGTGATTCCGGGCGACCGAGTCGCAGTATCCAACCAGGTCGAAAGCGGAACTTTGAAGCAATTGATTCTCCAACGCCTGGACTCATTCCACTTCCCCCAGAGGCTTGCCGCATGGCTCAAGAGGAGTCTGACGGTTTCCTCATGTCAACTGCTGCCCAAAAATCTCCCGTCCCCATCAGGCCAGTCCGACCAGCCCACTCCAGTCCCAGATCTCTGCCGCTCCCATCCAGACAGTTGGATATAGGAGCTAACGCCATCTCCATGAAACTGAGCAGCAGTGATCGTCCCTTGGTTCATCCGGACTACCTGCGCAAACTGACATCTCCAGTGATCAGAAAAAAGTACACTCAGTCTGAAACCGGTGCCCAGGCCACCTTGGGAACTGTTCGGTCTGATATGCCACTCGCTGTCCCTACTGAGATCCATCCCCGGCGACTATCATCCAAGGTAAGAAAGAACCGCTGAGTTACTCTACCGTACTCGAATCCTATTAGTAGATAGCGCTGTACTTATACATTTAAGGACTTGGTCTTCACTCAAGTCACTGACACCCCGATTGTGATGCCATCTGCTAGACTCTGAATGATGGGATTTGGCCTAGATTGCCTCAACCCTCTGGGCAATTTTTGGATCATCTTGAAAGTATGCATACGTCTGATTCGTTACAACGAATCCAGGCGGACGGAATCGAGCCAGGAAACTAAGAAGTCCACATTGCCTCCTGCCTCCTAAAACACGTTCATTGGACGAAAAAACAAGCGTGAGTAAGTTGAAGCTGGTTTAGTCAAAGGTGGATGTGAATTGATCCAATATGATCAAACATTCGCGCATAGTCAGCTAAACGCGACCAAGCAAACGAGTGAAAGTACTTCGGCTGCGCCTCATAGTTTACGACATAGGGCGCGTGACAATAACCAAGCATTGTGAGTGGTTTCAACCTGGTCAGGTCATGAGGTTACAGAAATATATATGTATGTATTTCGAATAAGCTAGTGTGTGTGAATAATGGAATTACACATTAGAGAACACTTTCAGTCTGAAGCGTTGAAAAGGTGATACATTTATTGTGGTCGGCAAGTAATCCAAATGAAACTGAATACTTTTTCTTCACGCTCTGTTCACAGATCCATCTGGTAGTTTGCAACTCCATGTGTGTTAAAATGTGCTAATACTGCCTCATGACTCGACACTCGTTCCGTTTTTTACTATGTAAACATGAACGCACGTAGGTGCACCCCAAACGTCCTTAGTAGTCACAGCTGATCGATCAATCAACCAACGTGTGTCACGCCGGTGGGTCAGCGCAATCAGAGTGCACATCACGTGAGCTTTTCGTTTGATAACGTACGGAAAGCGGTGGCGGCAGCCGGTGACCGATCGATGACCGATCAACTGTGGTAAGTACGACAGAGCCAATCAAATCCCAGCGAACTCAGTAACGTGACGCAATAGCAGCGCACGCATGCGGTATGCAAATGTACGTTCACTTTGTTTCTACTTGAGGCTTCTTTCAAAAAATATAGGTGATTTATTACTTGCCACGTGTTCGTATCTTAAAACAACATAGTGAGCTTTGGATAAAAAGCAAACCATCCGCGTCACATGCGATTGGTCAGACATCACCTGTTAACACGTGAAGATCAGATTAATCAGTTTTGAATACTTTCCACTTTAGAGTAAAAAAAGATTTCTCATTAAAGCTTAGGCTACATATTCTTTTGACTTTTCCTGATGTAGTGAGTCCAAGAGGCTGTTCAAATCAATTTGATCGGTCCGATCTTGTAACCAGCGGATTTACTGTACCTAAAGGCAGAATATGTCGGCAGTTAACTTTCGCCACAAAAGTATCCCTTCACAGTCGAGAGGACTGGCATGAGAATTCTATTAATGTTCTCTGTCAAAAATTGTAACATGAAATTGAACACTTGGTTTTATGGTCAAGAACGCACGACAACTTGATGTTTGTTCGTTCGCTTTGCTAAATGCAGCTAAGTACTCAACAAATCTAGTGAGATGGCTCACAAAAAGAGCTACACCTCGGTTTAAACGGTCAAAGTACGATCAGGTTGTCAAGCAGTGTGCCTGGTTTTTCGAAATGTCAAACTGTTAGGCTCGCCAATTTGTCGAAATTCGGATAGTCAATTTCATGTTTTGTCACTGATTTCTTCAATACAGTCAGTCTTCCAGCTACACCTGTCTCACCTCTCACTTTTAATAAAGTAATGTTTTCAACAATTTACCACGGCAAGATACACTGGATTACTGATGAGTAGTAGGCGGTTTTGGTTTCCGTATAGACTGAAACACCGCTCAACAAGTTATAATTTCTGTGATTTCAACTTGGAGAGAAGTCCTAGTCGAGGGGTCATCGATTGGAGTTAACAGACAGTAACTGTGTCTCCTCTCGAGACGATCGGGCAACCTGATCATTACTCACAAGCGAAAGTGGTTGAGCGTTCACATATGATAATTCGGTCGTGCCTAATGTGAGGTCAATGGCGCAGTGGTCAACACGGTTGCCTCATGAAAGCGTGGCCGGAGTTCTAGTCCCGGCAGTGGCAAGGATATGCACTACTGACGAGCTCTAATGAGAGCGAAACTCGAGTCTAGTGCTTCTTTTCGAAAGGGGCCGACTGGAAGTCTATGGGAATGCGACAGCTGCGATCAATTGTGGGTGATGTTCAATCTATGTGAATACGCTAGATTCTGGATGTTTTACTCAATCCGAATGAAAGAAGTCCAACCCGAATGAATGTATCTTTTTACTAACAAGGATTTCCTCATCTTTGTTCGATCAAAACGCCGGTAAAATCGTTGGTTGTTTAAAAGTTCCAAACTTCTTCAACACCAAAACAAGTAACAAATGTTTAATCTAGAACAACCAAAACTAGTTTTTAAACTACCGTGTAGAATCAAAGGTAAATTTACGGTAGTATATTGACTTTTAGGTGGCATCTTCGCAAACAATTTGCTTACTGAAAAGTTACCGGAAAATGTGTCAGCCAATAGAATCGACGCATAGCACACCAGCTTGTTCTCGATGCCTCGTCTTTAGGCCGAATACAGCACATATGAGTTCGTCGGGAGTGGTGCATCAGTGGGGTAATGGATGGTTATCATTGGTGTCAGGTTAGTCAGACTTGTTGTATAACATTAATCACCATTTCGTTTGTTTCTGTGGCACAATCTACATAGGCCGCACAACACACTGATTTTCTGAACGCATTCGGGAGCATCACCCAGTGTGGTCAGCCCGAGGATCAACATAGTGTTTTGTCATGTGCGACCGCTGCGCCCTTGGTCGAATCAAACCATTCGACCAATCTGGCCGAGTCAGTTAAGCTGATCTATCGAGTGTATAGGGCGCAACCGAAACGGGTCAGAAGTGGGTTACTAGCATTCACAGAGGCTATTGCAATCTGCCTAGGCTCACTCCCATTATGCGCACAAAAACGTCTTGTCAAACCGCTGAAGTTCCCGCGGCTATGCATTCAAACATCGGATAGATCTGTTAGTAAGGTATGCTGATTTCTTCACAGGCGTTCACAACCCACGCGATGAATGTCACATAACTCGACCTCACAAGTGTGACTAATTTGGTACTAATGATTACAACCCTTTACTCCGCTGTTGCACTGCACTCGACGAACCCATATAAATGTCAGAATCATTCCCACAGTCCCATAGAATTCAAAAGAAGTCAGCTATGCGAACATTTTTTTCTGCTAATTCTCATCGAGTTTTTAGAATTACATAGGGTGAATGCGAAAAATCAGAACAAGTTAAATGAGTCATTAAAATCATAGACGTGGGACCGAATACTAAAGGAGGGTTGGAGTGTTGATGAATATGTGACAGTTTCACCCGTGCCTGCCGTCAAACATGTGTACGTCTGTGTCAGGTGGCTTATGTTTGCTTGAGTTTCAAGTGGCTGTGGAATAGTTGGTCAAGGAGATGTAGGGTTTGCACGAACTGTTTTTGGGCACACAGACAGGGGTTGTAGAGTCTGATGGCAATAGCCTCGGCCGTTGATAACAGTCGCAATCTGACAGCTCTGGAGTGGGCTTGACGAACCTTACAGATGACTCGGAAGGCTTTATCCGACTCAGTTTGATGGCCAGTGTCAATAAGTGGGAGCCAATCGCACTGGAAATAGGCTTTCTCGAACCGTTGCGAAGCCATTTCAGTAGGTGTTCACGAATCCTCTCCGATAGCCTACCTTGTGGTTTTCCCAAAGTAACCGGCTTGACAACAACACGTAAAAGAACGCACAAGAGGACGAACAAAACCTAGGTAAGTTATCTTTGTGGTGTTGCGCCAGTACGCGGCAAGTAATGAACTACAAGACGACCCGTACTATAAGACAGGAACTCTCAACTGCATTACAAATTCGACAGGTGATAATCTCATTGACAACTTCACCCTTGTATGATGGAGTGACAAATACAGGCTTCCTGTTTAATGTCTGAACAGTTTCGTACTTCACTTTTGGTTGCACGTTTCTGTCCAGGAGTCGTTGATGGTATCCATTATGACTCAGCACATTCCAAACATGTTGGAGTTCATCCGGTGAGGTACATGACGTGCACATCCTTCGGGTTCTACTAGTTAAGCAACAAATCAAACTCAGGTTAAACTTCATGACAAAAAAAGCCGAAAAAATGCGTGTACTGGCCAGTCCACGTTTTTCTCCTTTTGGATTGATCCAACAATTCTACGAAGCATGGCAACATCTATAAATGATAGCTGGTTGTCCCTCTCTAATTCGTTGGTGAACCATCAACTTTTTGCATACACGACACTGGCTTTCTTTGTTTAGTCAACACGGTCTGACTGATGGCCAGAATTATGGGGTTTGTGTGTTGCATCAATACAGTAAACGACTTCTCCGCTGGATTTCGGTGAAAGCATTTATGTCCAATTACGAAGTGTTACCATTCCCCTGTTATTTCTTATTTAGCTCAACTTCTACACAAACACAACTATTTATGAATTATCTTCAGAGCGAAATCGTTAGAGTTTTTCATCACTGATGCAAAATGTGACCGGTTTTCTCAACTTGTCCTTGATTTTCACGGTTGTACTAATAAATTTGTGACCTAGTCTATGGGAATGCGACGGCTGCGATCAATTGTGGGTGTTGTTCAATCTATGCGAAAAACAAAATCACTTGCTGCTCATCACTAAACATTTAAATGTCCTTATACACTAAGAATGTGCATATATATATATATATATATATATATATATATATATATATATATATATATCATTTGATGTGACCGATTGGGATTCGTCGCTGTATTGTGAACGACTCATCTTTCATTCTGCAAGGTTTTATGAATAATGTTCGATAACAAAGGTCGGACGATTTTGAGAATGTCACTAATTATTTATGCTTTAAGGCTTAGTATGTTTTATCATTTACTTACATAGCCGAGTGAGGGTTTGCCGATATTCTGTGGAACAGGTATTATTTCATGTATCCTTAAGATATTTTCCCTGAACAGACTTAACTAGCCAATATTCAATTGCCAGGACATGGAGGACACTACTGTATAAAGGTTTACCGGTGACCTCATAACGACATTAAGATCGAAAGCAATAAGCTGATTTTACAAACAGTTTGCCCGTCTTAATCAGTTAAAAAACTGTGTACTGTAAAACTATAAAAACCTTGAAAAAACGATTTTCAGGCAAAAGGATGATGCTGACAATATCCAGAAAATACAATAGTGGTACAGAGTAGCTTCATTAAGAAAATCAGAATCAATCTAAAGGCAGAAGCAAATTGCGTGTTAGAGACTAATTAGATAGGTCGCGCAAACCAGTTTGCGATTTGCAGTCTAAATGAAATATTTCTGTATCATAATCTACTGTCGTACACATCTAGATGTGTATAAGAGACAAAAACTGCAATGTACATTGACATTCTAAATGTTATATGACAAATCCGTTTGAAAACAAATTTCTTAATCGCGCAGCGTCAGAGATGACTTCTTCCCTGAGTACTTATTGTTCAACCATATACACTCTTCAGGTGGAAAAAAGATTGTTTAAAACCGAAATTTCCAAAGAACAATACGATTCACCACCTGAGGATCAGGAACCCGTGTCTCCAGCCGTCGACGGGAAAGAAGTAAACATCCACGTAACACGCATACTTTCACCGCATTCAAGCAATGCCGATCAACAGCCATTTATTTCACGCGAACCTAACAAAGAGTCTTCATGTTCAACAATGATACCGGTGAACGTCAGTTTGGCCTCAAGCGTTTTAGGATACGCTTCCACCTATCCTGCTGGAATTAAAGGTCAAAAACAGTCACCATTCACAACGTTGACGCCAACGCGTTTACCTGCTCCCACAACAACTGCTCGATTAACCGTTGGAGATCCTTCCAAAGTAACCATTAATATCATCACCTCGGAGTTTGAGGAATTCTCCGAATATTGGGACCATAATATTTTCGCAAAGGCCAGAATAGGTGCTGTTGGAGTAGCAAGCATTGCATCTATTTGCTTATTTTGTACAATAGGAGCCAGTACATGGATTTACCAAGGATCCGGTGAGTAATCTATTCTAACAGTGTAACCCCAAATAGTAGAGTGCTTCGGGCTACCATTTTCTCTCCAACGCCGTATTACCGGATTGGCATAAAGTTTTATCCATCATATGACATACACTGTCCTAAATCAGGCATAAGCAAGACCGACGACGGTAGTCAGCTTTGCGGCGATGTTCACGACAGTACTTTAATAAATCCATTTTTTATGTCAATGCTAGCATGCCTTAAATATGATCATACTATGTTAACTGTATCATCGTTTGTGGCCTAATGTAACGCATAAAAAGGGTGCATGGACTGAGGAAAGATGTAATATCATGTACCTAAATAGAAAAGTTATTCAACTTCAACAATCTGAAATGCGCACCTAAAGTGTTAAAAAAACTTTTTTACTGTAGACATCAGATGCTCATGATCATTAGCAGCAAATTTCTTTCACACTTTTACGCATTTCTTTGTTCAATTCACAGTTGTAACTAAAGTTTTCATTATTTTGCGAACTTTAAAGCTGAAAGTAATTCGCCTCTTTGGTTTACATTCTGACGAAAAATTAGGTTTCAATATGAACTCCCACTGTCACAATGTTTGAACATCTGCATGGTTCGACACCATTGCAGTTCATGGCCCAGATCCTCTCAGATTTCCACATCCTACTAATTTCCCAGATATTCTTCTTCTTAACTAGGACTGTGGCAAAATTCAAAGTATGTGACTTTCTCCGGAATAACAGATGGTACATTCTGACCATTCATGCACATGCAACTGATTTTGAGCATAGAATCAAAGCTGCATTTGGCGGAAGTCATGATTCTATGATTCAAATTAGTCTCCTGTCCATGTGTAACCAGAATGTACTAAATTATTACTGTTGAGAACATCGGTTGATTTGCATCTTCCTACCGTCATACTAAAGTCCAAAGAGGAAATGAGTTGTTTTAAATATTCATTTTAGCCAGTATTCGAGGCCCAGTTATTGAAATCCATTTGTGTAACCTGTTTCCGAGCATTTGTGCAGTGAAGAATGTGATTGTTACGTCAGAGGTTCCGTGACTCGGTGCAAGCACGGGAGCTCACATATCGAAGATATCAACAATGCGATTTCGCGACTGGTCTATACATTGTGGCTAACTCACATCAGTGTTCAGTCCGTGACTGTACATCATTTACTGCCCGCCTGGAACCATCAACATTGACTGAAGAGACCTTTCAAGGTCCATTTGCAGATTGGAACTACGGCATTTGTGGCCACTGCAATACTGTCTAATTATGCACATGCTACAAATGAGTCATCCTTTGAATTAGCAACTGTTTCCATTCAGTCTAGTCAAATTTAATTCTCCTCTTAATGAATATAAGAAACGTGTTCATACACACAGGTACGATCATTTTGACAATACGTAATATTCCAATCGATTTTATTGGAAGTTTAATATTCATCATGTTGAAAGTAGTTCTATAACCACAGCTGGCTACTGAAAGCACAATTTTTGACAACACTGACAGGTATTTCTAGTTTTCCGGGCAAAAACTCATAGCAAAATAAATGTACCATGGAGCCGTTGTTCTCGATGTGAAAAGGAAACCTAACCGACCAGACTGCGAACAACACATGAATGGATCTAGAAATTGCGCTAAAGTCAAACGTTTTCAAGGAAACCGTACTTATTTACATTAGAAGGTGTGATCCGGTTC
>LOND01003405.1:0-22036 GCA_014220965.1 Paragonimus kellicotti | reverse complement strand
ATCTTAAACAAGTGATTCAGACCAATGTCGGTCCGCTGTAGCAGCGGGGGGGGGGGGGGCAACTGGAACCGTTTAGCGTTACCGACAATTTGTGACTGGTGGTAGCATCCAGTAGAAGGTTTTCTCAGTTATGCAGCGTAGTTTACTAGCCATTGAGAAAATCGCGACAGTCATCCATGACTTGGTATTTGCACAACACATGTAATATAATTCAGTACTGATTCGTTTAAAACTGTAACGATTTTGTATACGTCCAAGTACCAAGAGGCAGCGTTTGTCGATTTAGAATGCATTACAACAGATACCTATAACGACACGCTGATTGAGTCTTTCGACTTCAACATTCTTCTCGCATTCCACAATTAGGGTTCCTACATAGCAAACGAGTGACGGTGAATGATGCTCGTCTGCTATGAATCAGGGAGAAAACAAAAAAGCCTGACCAGGGTTACAAATACCATCTGTTTTAGCATGTGTCTGTCTGGCATTTAATTTTACCAGTGATAGATAAATCGAAACGGTTTCATCAACAGTGGCTATTAGAAATGTAGTATCAGCTTTGGGTCCATGTAACCATTTGTTGCTACTGGGTGATCTGTCGATAAGTTCTAAAATTGTAAATTTTTTGCACCAGCTTGCTCGATAGGCATTCGATTCTTTTGGCTTTCTACTTCATAAGGACGTCAGCGATAACTGTTCTTCCAACGTCGCAAAATAAATCAATGATGTAACACGTCCTACGCCTGTAAATCTTGCAGTTTTGTTTATTATTACTTCAATGGACAACAAAAACAACACATCATCGCGTTTGAGGTCACCAATGGTTGCAAGTTCTTCTTTACTCAAAGTTTGGTTATTTCAAGTACGCATACAAATTTGGCGCTTGCATCAATATGCCATTAATCTTCGCTTGCACATAGAAGGAGGGCTCACCCATGATTTTGTGTGCGCGTGCTGAGAGATGCCCGAAGGATGCGATTGAATCAGTTCATCTCGGCAAATCATGATACCGCTCTTCATGGTTTGGTGATATCGTTCAAGACACGGATTAATCGCTAGTCATTTCGTGTCAACCACACGTACAGGTGACTGTCCATTATTGTGATGGTGTGCTAACAGTGCAAATATATAACGTTGTTCCGTCTCATTGCCACTATGTCTACCGAGTGTATGGGAGGATGAAAGGTGGAACGAGACAGAAAAGTGTTGGAAAACAGATCTATTCACAATGACACACATCACAAGCGGAACACGCGTAGAATGAGGAAGCCATATCAACTGGGATGAGGATACAATGTAGGATGCAATCACAACACTCGTTCTGGCCAACACAGTAATGGAAGCCGGAAGTGGCGGATGAACGAGAGGACTGTATGGGAATTCACTTACTTATCATACAGCTGTATAACAAAAATGGCAACAATCAAGTACCGATGCACTACATTCATTAATTAATGTATGGAATCTCTGAATTCCTAGGTTGATCTGTTCATATACGGGGACATCAAATTATGTGGGTCAGGAATGATCAATGAACAAAGCAGTCATCTGTGTCGTGGCTGTATACTGAACGAATTCAATAAAATATAGTTTACAAGATTCATGGAACTACCAATCCATTGAATGTCAACAGTCGAAGTCAGCCTAAGCTAAATTCCCAACATTACACACCGACTGGATGCGTTTAATTAGGCAATAATAGAAGTGCCATCAAACCAGTTGTTTTCGAATATAGTCAAATATCCAATGGTGTGGACCGAGAGCAACTGATAGGAAACAAGCAACCACTCTTATTCTGATATGCTTCAAATACATGACGCATTCCTGGAATGGCCAAGCATAATAGGCTATAGAGAATTATAACATTCTTTGAACATTTAAAAGACACGATTCTGCTTGGGTAGGCGCGTTCGACAGCGGACGCAGGTGTGCTTGCGCAGCCAATAGGGTCTAAGCACTTAGTCGAGATGTTTGGTGTGCTACCGGTACGTTGATGACCTACAAATCCGAGACAACCAGTGCATTCATTGGAACGCCAGATAGTCACGTCACCACGACCTATGGTTTCTTTACCTATCGCGCGCATGAATTAATAAATGTTGCCCACTGAACCTTCGGACTCACATCTTGATCGTACTCTCTCGGACCGTCCGGTTCGATGCTAAGTGCTCCCAAGATCCTAGTGTGGTATTACGGGGCGGAATACCCACCCAAATAACATCCAGGTATCTCCGTTTTTGACCACCAAGGTTTCGCTTGCTGGTACGGCAGCTGCTTCGGAATCCGGTCATCGCCCATCTTACGAATGTATCCTAACCAATGAACCTGACCGAACATTAGTATGGCTTCAATCCCGTCCACGTCCGCTCGCCGAAGTACCTCAGTGCTCGGCATCATGTCCGGCCATAGAATACCTAAGATGCAAATGGGAACGGCCTAGATAACCCATATTCCGCCGATACAATGTCCAAGCTTCACCGCCGTACAGCAGCGTAGACAGCGCCACTGACTGATTGAAGAACGGCCTTGTGGTTTTTTCAGATTGGTTTTTCAAGACGCCCGAAAGCAACATTAGCCTTTACCACGCAAGCTCATAATTCACGTTTCGCGGACAGGTCTGTCGATAGGTTGTTACTCGATTGGCGGAAGTCTGTGCGGCTATCAATCGCATATCCATTGATGCGGATTCCGGGTGCAGGCGCAGCACCGTTGCCCGGAGATCGCTGAAAGCAGGAAAATACCTTACACGGGTTCGTATGCGTACTTAATTTGGACGGCACGGTCACGAATGTCGTGGTCAATCACTGAAGTTCATCTTCGCTATGTACACAGCGCGCTATTATCTGCGGACTGAAGCATGTGCATCGCTGAAGTTCGTAGTCGACTTGGGGAGTCGAATATTCGGTAGGCGGCCATATGTGCGGTACTCAGCCTCAACACCTTCCTCCAAATCCTGAGAGAAACTGTTTGCATGGCAGTCAAATATAAACTAAATAGGGTTGGGGCTAGCACACAACCCTGCTTCACGCCAGTGACAATGTCAAAATCATCACAAGTCGATCCACACGACTGTACCTTCGCCCTCATACCCACATGCAACATTCGAATCAAATTGACGAACTTACCTGGACATCCAAACTTACCAAGCACCGTCCACAACGCCTCGCGGCTCACGGAATCAAAAGCCTTGGTGAAATCCACGAAGAGAGCATACAGGGGCTGGTTGCGTTCCCGGCACTTCTGAATTTGTCGAGCAGCGAACACCAGGTCGATCGTACTCCGACTCGCCCGGAATCCGCATTGCTCCTCAGGGAACATTGGTCTCCAAAACTTCCGTATTCAGCCTGTTCAGGAGAATTCTGGCGAGCACCTTGCCGACGCAACAGACTGGTACCCCGATACCTGCTGGGACACTGCGTGCTACCTTTACCTTTAAACAAAGTTAGGACCAGGGCGTCTGTGAACTCCTGAGGAACTACCTCCTGCTCCCAAATGGAGTGAACCAACTGGGTCAAAGCACGTTCCAAAACTGGTTCAACATTCTTCAGAATTTCCCGTGACAGACTATCTTCACCTGCAGCCTTTTCCGTTTCACAGTTGTACGATAGTTCTCTGCGCTTCTGTCGAATGTAGAGCGGAAGTAAGTGAGACTTGGATATCTTGGTATGGCAGGCTATTCATGGTCCTCCAGTCAATCGCAGCTGGCCGGTGTAATAGACTACCGAAGTGCTTGCGCTAGACTGTCGTAACGTCTGGCTGGGTGCACAATAAGCCAGAGTCCATGTCAATCAGTGGCTTCAATAGACTGGATGGAGGGACCAGGGATCTCTCTTTCAACGAATCATAGAATTGCTTTATTGTCGGCGGTCAGCATAGTCCTGCATCAGCTCATCTAGCTTTTTCCACCAGTCATCCTTGATTCCACGAAGCCGTTCAGCGAGTTGACGATAAACACTTCGGAAAACGGCTCTTTGGTCTTCATTGTTCGGGTCCGTTCATCTTTTGTATGGAGTTGAATATAGTTGCATTGTTGTCGTCGAACCAATCCGAGTTTGTGTGCACGAAATTCAAGATGTTTGCAGATAGATGGAAGTTTCAGCATCGAACAAGTAATCCGTATCATAGCCAGTCAAACGCGAAGACAGAAGTCCTATCTAAGTCTGTTAAAAAATTGCTACTGATTTCCCGTGAGTCAGAGGGAGATTTGTACTTTACGCCTCTAGAAAGAAGACTGAGACCATTGGATACAGTGCAGTGCAGAGTATGTTTTGGCGAAGAACGCGGACAAAATTGCCGGTGGCATCTGAACTGTTACGCTGACATATTAGACGAGTCAAATGTTCAGGAGAGCCTACAACGACGCAGAACGCAACAAAAATATTCTATGGTCACGGGACTGGGAAAGTTACAAGCCTTAAACTAGGATATAAAGTGTGGATCTGGCGTGTTCCTGAGAACCCGAGACAGTGGACACGTGGTGTGGTGGTCAGTGATCGTGGGCATAGGTCATACGATGTTGACGTGGACGGGTGGTGAAAAGAAGAAATCGTGTGCACTTGAGAGAGCAGATTCACCGTAAAAGGAGACCCATGATGCAAGCCATGAGGAACCATAAAGAACGAGAAGTTGACAGGCTTATCAAAAGAGAAAGGATTTAATGAGGTTCGACTGGAGCTCTTTGCTGATTGGAGGAGGTTCAGCCAATCAGAGTTCGCGCGCAAACTGCTACAGATGGAATCGTGATTGATCGGCGCCAACCAATCAAAAATGGCGATCAGCCGTTGTCTGAATGCGTATCAGATTCAGACAATTGAGCTGTTTGATGCAAGGTCGTAAAACGTGGCAGCGAACTGGCCAATCAAGACGGAAGAAAGTTTTCCGTCCGGTAGCGATCGTAAATACTGTTGTCCGTCTATAAAAAGAGCTGATTTCCCGTAAATTTAGTGGTGATCGGACTAACGTTATTCTGGGTTTCTCGATTCGGTAGCCCATTACGCGACGATACGCACTTCACGAATGTTGCGTGATCACGTAGTCAAGCAAATGGTGATGACCACTTCGTGGGTGGGTCCACGTCGTGATGTCGCTCGCATCCAGCTGGAATCGGGTGTTCGTGATAGCCAGCTCGTGAGTAGCACAGAGGATCACCGTTCTCATTGACTGAACCAATGCCGTAGGGTCCGAGGACTCCCGGCCAAGCTACTGAGTCGCGCCCGACTCGAGCGTTCAAGTCACCCAGAACAAACAGTCGGTCACTCACTGGTGTCGACCGGATTGTGACGGACAGCTGATCATAGAACTGGTCCTTTGTATCATCAGTGTGACACATAGTTGGACCATAAACACTGAGAAATGTAGCACACTTACCTCGACCGAGTCGCATAGACAGCATTCGAGGGCTGATGCCTGTGCGGTTCGCCTATCATCAAAGCATTGATGTGGTCAGTTACTGCAAAACAGGCACCATCTTTCGGGCAACCGATCCAGCAAAATGTGTACCCAGCACCTGCTTCCCAGAGCTTATCTCGGTCTGCAAACTATCTGACCCAAGGTTGTGATATCGATGCCGTAGCGGCTCAGTTCCATGGCGACCAGTGCGGGACAGCATTCTGGCCTTCCGGTGCTGCACCGATCCATAAGCGTACGCACATTTCATGTCACGACGGACGTCTTGCATCTAAGGGTATGTCTCAGATTGACATGTGGGACCTCAGACTGAGTTTCTGACTCAACAATCTGACCTGTTGGACAAAAGGAAATAGGATCTCCTTCGGGAACCCCACACGGAGCCTCTGACTCAAAACCTGGATTAGAGGAACAGGACGAGAGTTTTCCTGGCACCCGGAGCCAATAGCTCGAAGGTCTGACACCTGGCATTGAGGGGATAACTCAGCCCTGAAGCACAGTGATCAAGACCTCGACGAACGTTGCGCGCAGTGAATGGATTCGAAACAACACCAAACTTCTGGTAATTTGTGGGTTTATCGATCGCACAGGGTAATACACCAGCGATCATGATCAAACGTTATACGATCGCAGTGTTCTTTGCTGTTTGAGGGTAGCTTTTCTAACCCCTCCTTCCGTACGTGGAAGACAGCAGTACCATGACTACGAATATAATTCTACTGTATATTTATCGATTCGTGCCTCACTGCCTAGGCATTCCTATGCAGTCGGTTGGGCGACATAAAACCCTATGAGTGAATCTACTTTTTGTCTGGACTAGTCCCTTTGGCCTATCTGACATGGTTGAACCTGGAAGGACCGAAGTCCTAGTCAGCATAGCCCGCCGGATCAAAACAGCACACAAGCCTGACTACCACGCCAAGGTAGCGGAAAAGGTCATGTGATAAGACTTACAGTGGCGATCGCATGCTCAAGGTCATAATCACGAAAACTAACCATTGCTTTCTGAATATCCGACACACAAGGCGAAGTAAAGTGGGGTTTGTAAACAACGCGGAGGATTTTTGCGCACTTTGAACAGGCTCACGGAGTGAACTTTACAAAAGTTTTCAGAGAATCATGGTGTGCAAGGAGTTGCACATCTCGGAGGAATGGTGCCGATTCTGTACGCGGTTCTTGCGGTAGGCGAAAATTATCTGACCTTAGCGGATTCCCCTAGGGAGGCTACAAGACCACTGGCACCTACACAGTGCAATCGCAGCGTCAACTTCTGTTTATCAGTAATATCAGCCATCTCAATCTGAATTGCTTCTCAAGAGTAATCCCGTAATTGGGCCGCAGAGGAGACAACGGGGGTGAACAAGAAACCAACCAGTGGGAACTGCATATGTTCGCTTTTCGGATTGGAGACGTGATGAGAGATGACCAGATTCAATGGTGTGCATGTTGTTCTTGTGTTGGATCTTCTGTGTAGGACAATTTTTGAAACGAAACAGAAACAGGCCAAGACGTTTCAGATGCCGTCTCACCCCCATGCGGTACTCAGTTGTTTGTGTGCAACTACATGTCACTGCTAGGTTGTGGGTACCCTCACGTTGACTACTTGAACAAAAGCTTCGGAGAATTTCGCGCATCGGGTCATCTTTCTTTTTTTAGTCACTATCGTAATTCCTGGTTTAATTACCACTCCATTTTTCGACAAAAATAATGATAGGAACGTAACAATGCAGTGGAGGAAGGCACGGGTAAGAGCCGCGTACAATGCATTCCTGGAGTGCCTACCATTACCGTCACTACTCTTTTGATAGAATAGAGGAACGTGTGACTCACCGGATAGAGTAAACAGTTTCTGCTGTTTTCTTTTTTCATACTTTCTTAAGAAGATTAGCTAATGAAACCCAATTTTATTTTAAATGAACAGAATTCTTATGAGAAACGTGGCGGCACGGTCGTTCTCACCAGCGGCATTTAATCCAAAGGTTTCGAAAAACTACACCAGGAATTCGGCTACCTTGCGAATGGTAGAGTGTCTGATGACTGTAGTTCATCATCAGTAGTACGATTTATAGGTTTACGGTCTACCGATTTCAATCCGGATATTCGCGTTAATACACTTCATTTGCGTTATGAGATATTCAGCATCGATCCCGAGTAAACGATCGAAAGTTTATAAACTCAAACGTAACCAAATCGGGAAAATAAATAGGTTTGATGCCTTTGGTTGAACTTACATTACCCCGACATTTTGCAAAATCGTACAGCATCACAAAGGTTGACCTCTACTGGTTGGTCGGAATCGGTCAATTTAAGCGACCGCTGAGGTAGCGTACGTCTATAACAAATCTTAAACAAGTGATTCAGACCAATGTCGGTCCGCTGTAGCAGCGGGGGGGGGAGGCAGCTGGAACCGTTTAGCGTTACCGACAATTTGTGACTGTGGTAGCATCCAGAGAAGGTTTTCTCAGTTATGCGCGTGGTTTACTAGCCACTGAGAAAATCGCGACAGTCATCCATGACTTGGTATTTTTGACACAACACAAATTATATAATTCAGTACTGATTCGTTTAAAACTGTAACGATTTTGTATACGTCCAAGTACCAAGAGGCAGCGTTTGTCGATTTAGAATGCATTACAACAGATACCTATAACGACACGCTGATTGAGTCTTTCGACTTCAACATTCTTCTCGCATTCCACAATTAGGGTTCCTACATAGCAAACGAGTGACGGTGAATGATGCTCGTCTGCTATGAATCAGGGAGAAAACAAAAAAGCCTGACCAGGGTTACAAATACCATCTGTTTTAGCATGTGTCTGTCTGGCATTTAATTTTACCAGTGATAGATAAATCGAAACGGTTTCATCAACAGTGGCTATTAGAAATGTAGTATCAGCTTTGGGTCCATGTAACCATTTGTTGCTACTGGGTGATCTGTCGATAAGTTCTAAAATTGTAAATTTTTTGCACCAGCTTGCTCGATAGGCATTCGATTCTTTTGGCTTTCTACTTCATAAGGACGTCAGCGATAACTGTTCTTCCAACGTCGCAAAATAAATCAATGATGTAACACGTCCTACGCCTGTAAATCTTGCAGTTTTGTTTATTATTACTTCAATGGACAACAAAAACAACACATCATCGCGTTTGAGGTCACCAATGGTTGCAAGTTCTTCTTTACTCAAAGTTTGGTTATTTCAAGTACGCATACAAATTTGGCGCTTGCATCAATATGCCATTAATCTTCGCTTGCACATAGAAGGAGGGCTCACCCATGATTTTGTGTGCGCGTGCTGAGAGATGCCCGAAGGATGCGATTGAATCAGTTCATCTCGGCAAATCATGATACCGCTCTTCATGGTTTGGTGATATCGTTCAAGACACGGATTAATCGCTAGTCATTTCGTGTCAACCACACGTACAGGTGACTGTCCATTATTGTGATGGTGTGCTAACAGTGCAAATATATAACGTTGTTCCGTCTCATTGCCACTATGTCTACCGAGTGTATGGGAGGATGAAAGGTGGAACGAGACAGAAAAGTGTTGGAAAACAGATCTATTCACAATGACACACATCACAAGCGGAACACGCGTAGAATGAGGAAGCCATATCAACTGGGATGAGGATACAATGTAGGATGCAATCACAACACTCGTTCTGGCCAACACAGTAATGGAAGCCGGAAGTGGCGGATGAACGAGAGGACTGTATGGGAATTCACTTACTTATCATACAGCTGTATAACAAAAATGGCAACAATCAAGTACCGATGCACTACATTCATTAATTAATGTATGGAATCTCTGAATTCCTAGGTTGATCTGTTCATATACGGGGACATCAAATTATGTGGGTCAGGAATGATCAATGAACAAAGCAGTCATCTGTGTCGTGGCTGTATACTGAACGAATTCAATAAAATATAGTTTACAAGATTCATGGAACTACCAATCCATTGAATGTCAACAGTCGAAGTCAGCCTAAGCTAAATTCCCAACATTACACACCGACTGGATGCGTTTAATTAGGCAATAATAGAAGTGCCATCAAACCAGTTGTTTTCGAATATAGTCAAATATCCAATGGTGTGGACCGAGAGCAACTGATAGGAAACAAGCAACCACTCTTATTCTGATATGCTTCAAATACATGACGCATTCCGTGGAATGGCCAAGCATAATAGGCTATAGAGAATTATAACATTCTTTGAACATTTAAAAGACACGATTCTGCTTGGGTAGGCGCGTTCGACAGCGGACGCAGGTGTGCTTGCGCAGCCAATAGGGTCTAAGCACTTAGTCGAGATGTTTCCAAATAGACGATTGCGTGAGCTTTGTGGCACTCTATCTCGATCGTTCATAAGTGAGTTCGACACAATCGTAACTTTGTTTGATAATGGGGCTTGGCTGCTATACAATCACGAATGAGGTTCCAGTTTATGGATTAAGTAGCAAATTACAAATAGTTAACCTAGTGTGAAGGAAATTAAGTATCGAAGGCGAAACATTGTTAATAAGCACGTCTACTGATCGACAACAAGTTTGTTCTGAGGGTGGAAATGGGACTTGGTTAGCCGAATCCTCATGCCCAAAAGTTAAACATTTGATATCAAGGTTTCCACATCACGTGACTTAACGACCGAATTGCATCTGCAGTCACAGTCACGTTTCAGTAATTTTCTCTGCTTCAAATATAATTCAAACAAATGACGACAACATTCAACATACCAGATCCAACTGGTTGTTGTCTCCTTAACATTTTGTCACCGAGTGTGAGAAGCGAGACGGTCCCAGATCCGATATTCGTAAATCATTTCTCTCTCAAAATGTTACAGTAAAAACGTGGAAACGGTTAACTCTTGAGAGAGTTAGAACTCTATTGGATTTGCCTAGAATATTTGGATTTTGTTCAAGAAGGTATACAGTTACTCCAAACTATCAACTTGTGGTGAATACAACACTGTTTTAATATCGGTTTATTAAACGTAAAGTCATGATCAAGGCTTAAAAACGTGCAGCAGACAATCTGAAACCACAATAACATCCAGTGAACGTTAAAAATAAAAAAATCACCCGACAAAAATATTCAAAAAATATCACAACACAAGAACAGCCGGTCTGCAGACAATGCACTAGAATCGCGCATAATCTTGGTTTAACCAGTCGAGAAGATCATTTGTCCCGCATAGGTGTATCGTTGATGGAACGGTGGATACGGACAGGTCAGCAAACTGGGTTGAATCGAATCCAGATCTTCAAACACAGAGGTGGAATTTTTGGACGACACAGATTCAGCCAGAGCGTCTAGCACAATACGTTTTAGGTCATCTTGTGGGTCAAGTACTTCGGGATTTAGTAATTCTATAGCCAAACAGGAGTTTGAGACAGCAGTGTTTAGCCACGACACAGGTTGGGCGGCAGTCGGTAGAGAATGATAGCCCGGTGAGTGGCGCTGAAAAACGGTATCAATAAGGTCAATCAGTGTTTCCATCGGAGAGAACTGCTCCTCTGCTAATCTGAGTGCTTCCAAATCGCGCGCCGTGGCAACGTCTTCATCTGTATGGGAGGACTGCAACCCGCCCTCAAAATCGCCAACTGGGTTGGAATAATGTTCGGGATTATTTCCAAAACAACAATTTAATGAACCGGGATCAATCGGGTGGGCTTCTGTGTTGAAAATATAGCCACCGAGCTCGGGATAGCATTGATTTCCAGCTGGCGACAGATGACTAGTGACTATCGGGTCGCGGTCTCCGGGTAACTCGTTCATGAAATTATCTTCATCGAACAGTAAATAAAGATATTTTGTTGTCTCCGACAGAAAAAAGGATTCCATTCGGTTGTCTAATTTGTGAGTCTGGACGTCCTTAACCTGGAAGCGAAATGAATTCGTGCTAGACTATACACTGAGTAAATGAAGCAAATATGATAGAACTGATAAGCCTGGAAATAACGTTCCTTGGAAAATACGAAATTGCTGAAAACGTTCCAAATAAATAAAATCGGGAGATAGAAGGCGTTGGTAAGTCTTCTCCAAGAGTACAAATACAAGTAAGACGCAGGAACACTAGAATAGATAGCGCAACATTGGGTATGAATTAACACACAGTTCAAATCCTAGCTTCCGGTAAATTCTTTTGGTCAGTTTAATATAGTGAAGACAGAAAAATATTTCGGAAATCCGTCAACAAAAGTATCCAAACTCAACGGTCGATACTAAAGAAAGATCCTTTTGTGAACAAGGAAGTGGTGGTGCCACGACATCCAACAGTGGATCGTGCGGCTTGTAACATTCGACCGATGAATACAGCCGTCAGCAGACAGCAAAAATGGGAGATAACTATTGACGGTGCGTTACAAGCAAAAAAGGATGTAATAATTCAGGATGCTTAAGATTGGCCGAGAAGCACCAATCCCTAATCATGCATTTGATAGAACAATCACAACAGTTACATGTTACTTTATGGCTTTCGAAACAATCACCACGTTATTCATCGATCAACATTTCAGCAAGTTATTGATATGTTTCTGATGTTAACCGTGGACCACATGGCACCTGGTTGCATCGAAATAATCTAATACAGATGATAACAGTAGACGGTTTTGTATTCACTGCTTCGTTAGCGGCAATACATGAGAATGTTATTGCCAAACCCAATCTAGAGGATGAAAAAATGCTTTGTGAAGCGTACGAACAACTCCGCTAACGCAGACGGCGCGCCTTAACAATTTGCTTAATTGCTCAAGCGAACCTCTTCCATGGTTGTATGAGAACATTCTTAGCTTAACCCCCACAGATGGGGAGATGGTGGATCGCAGAGTGAAACAAACACGGCTAGATAATATAAGTGACAATCACGTGATGTGTTCAGTCGTATGAAAACCTGACATCATCGGATTACCAAATATAGCCAAGAGCATCCGTGACCGACTAATAAAATGAATACCTTGGGTTCGGAGGATCAAAGTGGAGAACCCAATCCAATCCAGTAGAGAATTGTGTCCGCGTTATCTCCGCGCGGTTGTGTGGAAAGCTTTGGAAACCCTTGGGGTGCAAAACGAATGCGATACCACATGCTAACGGGCATTCACCCTACCATCCGCGTCCAGCAGTCCAGTGGTAAAATGAGACTGACTACTAACACATTTGCCGGTTCCAGTTTCGGTTACCGTGATTTTTATCGTCTAGGATTACGCAACCTAGCAATATCCAGTATACACGTGGGATGAGAACAAACATCATGTAGCGCAAAACCGGACAACTCTCGTTTTCCTTATCCAATGTTGTGTTTAGCAGGTTTACGAAAAGACTCAACAATGAAAACACGGAAATGTAGTGAATATACCCACCGTCGCATAACCACACGACGTGCGTGTCGCATGTTCGATGGACGTGAGCACGTCGACTCCCATTTGGATATACATGGGATCTCTCGTTGCCCGATACAAATAGTAGACTGATTCGATAAACTCTGGAACAAGAGAGAAATGAAAGCAAAATCGACGAGAGAAAGCTTTTCGGAAAGCATTGTATAATAGACAAATTGGCATGCAAAGACCCCAACAGAACCGAATGAAAATTGTTGAACAAATATCCGGTGTGTATGCGCGTGTGAGAGTTTCTGAGACAACCATTTGTGGCTACCGTGTGTGCGCAAGCGACATGTGAACGAGGTCCAAAATTCGAAAGTCTTATATCAATTGGGCAAAGTAAGATCTATGCATGATTGCTGGTCATTATCAGAACAGTTGACAAAGATGTCCGGCATTCAATCGAACAAGATTTAATTCCCAGGATCCATTGTTCACATTAGTGAGGATAAGTTATTAAGTTACAAAAGGTTACCAAGGAAACTCTTATGAACCGATTGGACTAGACGAGAGGTTATCAGTAGAAAACTCATGGAGAGAAGCTGGTTGGTAAAACCCTATCTGGGAAGATGCGAAAAGCCCTTTACTAACGCCAAATAAGCGTTGACCCTGGTACATATGCAGAAATGTAGGACAGGTCAAATTGCGAAGTCAAACTGTTCCGATAAACTATACAATTTAGAATTACAGCCTGATTGCTTGCCGGTTAAATAATTGCTGTTAGTACAGATTACTCACCTTTTTCAAGTGTGTGGGTTGTTATAACCCTACTAACCGTGCGGAAGCAGAACACGAAGCTTGAGAGCACACAGTGAATTTCTGAAGCTCAGCATGGGACCAAAACGAGTGACATGCTAACTATAAAAGAGACCCGTCTAACAACCAGCCAATCAGAAAGCAGGAATCTACTGGTCAGACCACCAACGGGTGGTAAGACGAACAAGTGTAAACATGTGATTGGATACATTGGTTATCTGTAACAGAGGTTTACCAGCTCAGTAATCAGATAATGTAAGCATAGAGAACAACATTACAACACACATCAAAGTGAAATAGTGAAGGCGCTAGGACCAGATGAAACTACACAAAAGACAATAAAGCTCCCAAGAGAAAGCAAAAGAAATTGGACAACAATAAGTGCGGAGGCACTACTACCTATCAAACGGTGGTTGCAATCAAGTGAAGAGCTGAGCAAAGCCCGACTAGACAGGAGCAGTCTACAGGATAATCACATGTAGCCAAATTCATTTTAAACTGTGAAAGTAGTGTGGTGCTGACAAATTTAGAACACCATGTAGTAAAACGCAACAACGAAAGTTGACGATGATTGGTGGTAATCACTCTGTGTGAAACAGTCCTACTAAACAAAATCAGAGATCGGTTACAAAGATGAACGTTCAGAAGGATATGATGCTTGGTGGTGAAGCAAGAGGTCACGACAAAGACGAAATTGACAAGACATTTGAGAGCGATAGTATGCCGAAATTTTGGTGCACAGATATAAAAAATAATAAAGGTACGTGGAACTGACTCTTAAAAAACACGAAATCCGATATTAGGAACATGCATACGTGTCTGAAGATCACGTGTGCAAAACAACACAGCGAACACCGACCAACCTGGACGCAGGTGATATGATTCCTGTCCGTTTATCACTTCGCGAGTCACAACATTGTAAGCTTCAGGAACGAATCCGTATTGTTTCCAAATTTCATGATACGCGGTTAAGTGTCGAATCGCATTGTCCAAATCACCGGTTAAACTCTAAGACAAAAAACGACACAAACAAAATGGTGATTTAGACTGTTTGTTGGTCGTTTAAGTGCCCAAAAGCGACAAGTCCGAAAAATACTAACTAGATGTAACCACGAGACATAATACGTCGCTGAACCGAATACAATGACGTTGCCCAAACTCAGAAGTAATCAATCGAGGTATACAGATCTTGGAATGTCAATGAATTGATAGCTCAGTCAAAATCTTGACTTCAAACCCTGAACGAAGGATACGCGAGCAAGTGAATTATCGCGGAAGTGCATGTACATCATCTTCAGTTGAACTGTAAGATACAGTCCAATGTATCATTTGACATAGGACTACATGGTGTGGATGACTGACGACGTCAAAATAAAAAAAAATAATACCCACGATAATTTGACGTTACAGGATCCCGCAGAATACTGCATAAACACAATGGTGAGAAAAATATTCCATTTTACAGGTTGAGTGTACTTATTTTCACGACTAGCCAACATATCCCATAATCTCTTCGGACGAAGACCACGCGGGTCAAGAATACCTCAACCCGGGAGACGAGCACGATATACCGTTCATAGTCTACCACAGGCTGCTTCTGTTATCCTTTGATAAGTCATCGATTAGCCATCGCGTACACTATTGCAGGGAAAATTCGTTTAATAAAGCGAGATCTTTAATGCCCAACCCACACCTTCCCAAGCCACTCACGCGCTCGCAGTTATGAATCGCGATTCCGGTTAATAACGCTGCAAGCTCCTCATTTAAACGTCTTATGCACTGCCTGGTTCGGTGCATTTGGCTGACGCTTTCTGTCGTAGGTTTTTGCTTGTCATTTCTTGTCCGTTGGCCGGATTTCGTTGAGTAATGTTTTGTTCGATTGCTCGTGTTATCCACAATTCATCTGCTATCGGCTTCAACTATATCTCACCACCGCGTCGAGATAACCCACTGAGTGTAATCGCGTCTCCGAACTGGTCAGCCAACACACCATGCTCATGAGCTGGAGATCTGTCTAAGAGTGTACGGTGTGATAAACCTTGGGTTGGCAGTCGTCACACATAAACTAAGCATTAGAACCACTGCATGTGAGTGAACGAACCTGTTTGATTCTCACGATCGAAAACCCGTCTTGTAACATTCTTATCGTTTATTAACCGATGCCATTCAATAAACGCAAAACGCAAACATCCATGTTCAAATATCATGACATCCTTGAGCTGCGGAAACCACGCTATACAATCGTAGAGTAACACAGTTCCAAATGTGGACGTGTAAATGCATCTTTTACGTTAAAGCGAGACACCATTTCTCAAGTTGGATATCATGCTTTGATAAGGTTCCACACGTGTGAATTTCATGTAATACACTTTAAGTTAACTCGATAACATAACCAAGTAATCCGTGTGGTTGATGCACAAAAGTTGCGGCATCAGCAGTAGAGTCTAAAGCCTCGGTCAAATTTCGTCAAACATGACGCAGGGGAATAAACACCAGTAGAACAAACGTATCTGACCAGAGGCGTGGAGTTCAAAATGGGTAGGAAAGTTGACGAACATGAGGGGCAAATGCAACCGGACTCACCAAAAGCCCCGGCCAAAACGCCTCTAACCCTTGGAATTGTGGTTTGGTTACACGGCCATCGTTTTTGTTGACCACAAGATACCAGTCATCGTGTTTGAGATGAGTTTCGATAGCCTTCTTATACTCTTACAGGAAAGGAAAAGAATAAACAGTTATCATAATGAGACACTCAAGTGATATTGGGGAGATCATATTAAACCAAACCAAAACCTTCGTAGTGCGAGATCATGTGACGTACTGACAGGCTGCTCTCACCTGGACGAAAGCAGTCGCGGTAATCGGGACCACACGACCGCGTGAATATTAGGTGAGCGTCGGTACTTATGAGCTACCGTAAGATCGTGTTTACTTAACAATGACTAAAAGTCCATAACCATACTAGCACAGCTCAGCCGATTAGCATTGGACCTTGATTATACCAGCTCATGGGGAAGCTGTTACTAAACGAAGCTGGATTCATGTGGCCTCATCAACAAGGATCAAGTGGTAAGCAATTTGTAACATCCTCAACATTTTCAGCTTTGAGCCGTGTCCGTGCGTGTAATGGTTCGGGTTGCTGCTGGTGTTGACAATGACCCACGAAGTTGCAGGGTATTACGTGAGTAAAGGTGTATAGCGAAGAAAAAGAACAGAGGAAAAACTAACAAAAACAACTGAGTTTTATGAAGAAGTCAAGCTTGTGATCATAGGCTCGCCATCGACTACGACATAATGCCACGTCACCCGACCTATACTGCTACCTTGACGAGGTGGTCGGGCTTGTGTGCTGTTTCGATCCGGCGGGCTATGCTGACTAGGACTCCGGTCCTTCCAGGTTCAACCCTGTCAGACAGGCCAAAGGGGAGCAGCCAGACGAAAAGCAGTTACACTCATAGGATTGTATGTCGCACTACTGACCGCGTAGGAGTGCTTAGGTAGTGAGGCACGATCCTATGGGCATACAGCAGAACTATTTTTATAGTTGCGGCACTGCTGTCTTCCGTATCAGGAAGAAGGGGGTTAGAAAAGGTACCCTCAAACAAAGAGCACTCCGATCGCCCAACGGTTGACCGTGACCGCCGGCGTATTATCCAATACGGTCGAAAAACATCTATCACCCAAAAGCCCGATGTAGCTTTGAGTACATCCACTGCGCGCAGCAGTGCTCAGAATCAGACATCAATGTCTTATTCACTGCGCCCTCGGGCTAGGCAAGCCCCTCACTGCCAAGTGAGTCAGACTTTTGAGTCATTGGCTCCGGGTGGGGTCCCCCAAGAAAACCCTGTATCCTGTTGTCTCGCAGGTCAGACTTTTGAGTCAGAGACTCGGGGTGGGGTCCCTCAAGTCTTCCGCGGCATAAACGACCGGGAAGTATCAGAAGTTATCGCTCTCCCGACAGTGACATTATTAACCCAATACGACTTTCTCCTACTGTTTTACCCCCCATTTCTTCCGCCTTCCATGTGCCTTCGGGCGATAATTGTTTTCTAAGGCCAAGACAACCGGTAAACATTGGCGCCTTCAATGTCCGCACTCTCCGACAAGTCGGTCAGCAAGCTCGGTCGAAAGGGTCAAAGAGCCTACCATATGATCGAAAACAAATCGTCAATCTTCAGGAACCAGACGTATCAGACAGCTATAGTTTCCGGGATTCGGTTCTTCTGCGGATCAACTGATGTGCAGATAATGTTCAATCAACTGTCATCCACATTTAAATTCGTTCATTGTTGTTCTCGAAAGAACTTGGTAACTACACACTCTGATCAAACATTTACGATTGTCTGCTGACATAATGCTTCCTTTTATGACAGATCAGTGTTCGCAGTTTGCTGAATTGATGTATAGCATCAATCTAAACAAACGAATCAGAATGTCTGCAAAAGCAGTGCAAAACTTCAACATTTGGCTGCTTAAACATACAAGATGCGACCTCACCATAGAGTGAAATATAAAGCGCGATGAATTTTACAAGGTGCTCGGCCTGTCAACTTATCTGGCAGTCCCTCGCATATATATTGTAGTACAGTTCTATGGCGCTGAAGCACCTGTACCCATTGTTGATACACTACCGCCAATGATGACGTAATCATACGAAACGTTAGAAAGCAGATAATACGGCTGAAATAATTCGAAAGAGACAGTAAAGTAGGCTGCTATACATAAAAATAGCACATCCACCAGGATGAGGTGTCACTCACCACGAAACATGGCATCCAATTCCGGCATACGAAACAGTGCAGCGCCTTTAACCAAGTACTCAAACAAGGAATCGACGGCACCACCAATAGTCGATTCAACCGCCGTCCAGTGCCCGGTATGAACATCAATGTGATTTCCCAGGAGACCCAATGAGGAGCGGTATTTCCAAATAGCCCTCAAAGCTCGCATTGCTGCAACTTCATATCGAGGGTCCCCTGAAAATTTAACATGATAACTTTCAACCTACAGGTAGATATGCAAACGTAGTCTGGAAGCGTTATACAAGGCCATATAGTGAATGCCATCCATATCGCCGTTAACCAGGTAGTGACCAAAATCAGAGGGCATCGGCATATATACATCTTCGGTGGCCTACGCTGTACCACTAACATTTCAACCTGCATGCTTGACCCGAAGAAATAAGTCACGTGAGCAGCGTTACATCCCGTCCACTAGATTGTAGCATGCTGGACGACGGGTGTGCGCCACCACGTTCAGCCTCGAAGTTAAGATACGTGAACACACACAGGGGTTCAATTTTGAGGCCCAATATAGGTATATCATTTGAACCATCACTTATTACAATCCAGAGAGAAACAATAAGAAATGACGAAGTACTGGAAAGATTAATCCACTGTAATTTTGAGGATGCAAGTGAGCCAACAATTGACACCCCGTCATGTCTGAAGGCCTACTCAGTTAGTGATTGCGGACGACCATCACCTTTTGATCATCACATAAACCGATGAGTTTACAGACATCCAAATCACCAAACGTAGGGGCCAGCTTTTAAGGAAGTCAACAAGGGGCGTAGACGGGTTGGTTGAAATAACGTGTGAAAAAAAATTTAATAGAAGAAACAGCATTTAAACAGTGATTAACAGTGAATGACGAGTAATATAAATAGACCTAATTTATTAGGTACTGTAACAAAAATAAAACGAATCGCAATACAGTAGACAATACTTTATACGCACCTGTGAGTCGGGATAAAGTTCCGAACTCCAAAATGGTTGTGCCGACAGCAGCCACACAAGTTATGGTTGTTTCGTTTGGTGGGACCGCGTTCAGAGCTAAGTTGACCGTGCCATAAGGCATTCCCGTGGGCGTATCAAACGCCGGCAATAGCTTGCTGGCAAACAGTTCTGCTTTACGTAGCAATGGTCCGGAGCACGGCCACGTCGGTTCAACTTGAAAACCGGACCGACGCGAAAGTAAATGTGCTGAGATGAGGCCACCAACCACTGCAGTAAGATGTGAATGAAGAATGAATGGTGAGTGAAACACAAAACACACCTCTGATGTTCGTCTCAAAAACCGAAACATTCACGTTCCGATTCGCATCCAGATGTTTAAGCAGCAGTTGACTCGCCTGATTAAATTCAGTCCAATTCCCCATGGCCGCCAGAGTATCCAGTGCATCCACCAGCGTCAGCGAAAAACTACCCCAGGTATCATGACCGTCACAAGTCAGAGGACGCAGTTCGTCCAGTGGATAAGCATGCTTCATATAGCCATCGTAAGCATGATAGAACATTCGTTTGACGCGTTCTCTAAAAATAGCAGCGCAATAAAGAAAAATGAATCCAACTTTACTTTAGTTCATCCCTGTTTGAAATGAGGGCATTCAAGCCGATAAGTGGACAGCAAAATAGCCAAAAGCAACACAGTTTAGCGACTGGATCCAAATACATTGCGTGGTAGGAGTAGAAAAACTCGGTAGGTGAGCAAGGCTTAAGTGAGGTTCGATTGAAATACTTGTGGATTGGTTATATGGAGCAACGCAACAAGGAACCAAGAATAATTATCAGCAGTAGCTTCTTGTGAGAACAAGGAAGAGTCGCCGGTCGCACCGCTGCCAAAGATTATCCATTCACCGCAATGTTTCAAGGAATACCGATCGACGGACGTCCTAACACTTACTTCAAAGAGCCTAAAGAGCCATAAAAAGAGACAATAAATTAACAGTTACAAAAGCCGGTGAATAGCACAGGATTTTAACTTTATGTAAATTGAACATTACTTACGAGTGATCGCAACTGTCGCATTCCCATAGACTTTTCAGTCGGCCCTCTTTCGAAAAGTACTAGACTCGAGTTTCGTCCTCCTCAGAGCTCGTCGGTAGAGCACATTCTTGCCAAAGTCTGGATTAGAACTCCGGAATGCTTTCGAGGCAACCGTGTAGACCACTGCACCATTGGCTTCACATCAGGTACTATTGAATTATCACATGCGAGCGCTCAGACACAACCACTCGCAACGAAAACAATGACACTGATGTTTATCAATATGGTTATTAGGATCAGCCATATAAAGCGATATACGTGACACAACAAAAGAAAAAAACGAATAGTCACGTAAGATGAGAAATACGTAAGGCAGGAAGAAAGGATGTTAAATCGGTGGATACGGAGAGATGCAGCAAAAGCGTTGCTGATTCCTGTTCTTGAGCATATCAAACAGTGTTTTAAACTGAAGGTTTCAGTTGGTCTTCAGACCTAAATCAAGCCAGGAACACCTTACCGAAACAAGCTTCAATGTCGATGCTTCCATGTATCGAATCCAAGTCATACACTGGTTAGTGAACTGTTGTTTCCGGCCTAACCCACTGATGTAATAAGTGTTTACGCGTTTTGTATAATTACGCCCCAAATGTACATTTATAGTGATGCTTCCAATTCACACTTTTTGCTATCTACTCCGGTTCTCGTACTCGTATTGTGGAGTAAATAAGGCCTAGGTTTCTGGTGTTTCGTTGTTTCTCTCTTTGCATTCACTAATGTCCAGTTGCTTCCGTATGATTTGTCATAGCACCCACCACTCGCAAACGAAGGCACGATGCGACAAGCATTGATACAAGAATGAACCGGCCAGCCACCCCTCTTTGCGGTTGAAGACAAGTCGCCTGATATTGTGAATAGCTTCAGTTGCCTGGGAATTCATCTAATCAGCTTGTAATATTGCTCACAAAGTGTCAGTGAAGATAACGACAGCAAAATGCATTCAGTATTTCATTACCTGTTTCTACCAGTTAGCTCTGTCCAATGGGCTAGATGTACGGATAGCACAAACAGTCCATCGGAGCGTATGTGCGGGCTCCTCGACCGGGACCGATAATGGAAATGCAAAACACGCCGGCTGGGTTGTATACTCCGTATGTCGACGGAAGGTTTGCCACACCGCGCGTTGCCCAGTACGGTCTGTTACGGTTGGAAAAACCACAAGACGATCAGACGTTGACGTGATCACCGGTTATGAAAGCCCTGACTGCCTTGTTGAGCGAAGCTGGCAGATTCTGCCTACAAGCTAAGGAGTCCGCATTTCTGGTTGGAAACGTCCACTAATGTGGCAGTGATAATCAATGGCGTGCATGTATCCGTAGGGTTGAACTCCTGACCTTTTCTGCTACCTTGGCGTGGTGGTCAGGCTTGTGTGTTGTTTTGATCCGGTGGGCTGTGCTGACTTCGACTTTGGTCGATGTAGGTTCAACCATGTCAGATTGGCCACAGGGGAGCAACCAGACAAAAGCAGATGCGTACGTTGTGTATGGTGCCGCTGTGCTGTGCTTTGGAACGGTTTGATGTTGTTTTTGTTTCTTTTTTGCTTCATCTGATTCGGCGTGTGTGTGTGTGTGGTCGGTTTGTCTTTGCAGTACTATCTTGTGTGAATGTGCCGAATTTCTTGGGTTGTGACTGTCGAGCCTGTTTCAGGTGATTGATGCGTATGTGTGCGTGTGCGCC
>LOND01003404.1:15341-29925 GCA_014220965.1 Paragonimus kellicotti | reverse complement strand
CGAGTATAGTTAGTCGTGAGTGCGAGAAAACACAAGCTACCAAATCTCACTAATGTCCGATTTAAAACGTTACTGTTTATGTCGAACGTGGAAATTAGTACGCGTAATTTATTGAAGCTGGAAATAAACTCCGATGTAACAGTGCGGACTTTTCGAAAGAGGCCGGCTGTGAAGTTTACTTAAATAGGAAAGCTGCTGAGTGTTGTTTGGTCTAAATTGTAAACTGTGATGGAGGGGCGTCAGTGGTTAGCACATCCGGGAGACGAAGCTGAAATAGTAGAAAGCAAGTGTAGTAGTGAAACGGGCGTCGACGTATTCCTTACCAAAAAGCAGGAAATATTCGGACAACAGAATTTCCATTAAGGTCACCTGGTGTAAGCTATCATTGCAGAGAATACCATTTTGTAGGCTCTTGCCTTTTCCTACCTCACACATGTCAAACATTACTGAACTGTATAAGAGACAGGAAAGGTTCAGCGCAGAAAAGCATTCAGATCCTGGCGTTTCTGGCAACCCAAAAGGACGTCAGACTAATATGATTGTCACTCCACTGTTGTCATCCTAGCAAACTACGGTGATCTTCTAAGTATGTGGATATGTTGCCGAACAATACAAAAGTATGCCGAAACCACAATCATTTAAGATAAAACACTGGAATATGTAAAAACTAGCCATGTTGCACGGAAAACCTCCTGAACTCAAAACCACAACAATGAAGAGATCCGACCAAACAGTCGTTTAGAATTCGAAGAGGGTTAAGTCATTTTGATTTAGTTCATATGTAGTAGACACCACCCTCTGGTAACAAATTTAGATACCCATTTCTGAACAGTTAGTTGAACTGAAAATGTCAACATACAAATGCCCAGTACAAAGGATTCATCCTGATATATAGGTTAACTAGATTTACTGTTCGAGATTTTACAAGTATCGTCATGCGACGCGTCGGTCGACGGACAAGCAACACGGACCTCTAAACAGGAGGTTATCTGGAGTACATCTCATCTTGAAAACAAAAACAAGTCAAAGCAACGTACTTTTCTTTTGCTCGGTCCAATCCTTATGATTCTTGCGCCCTAGATAAGTTGGTATTCAGTATTTGACACAACGTGTACTGGTACGAGCCAACCATTTCAGATAATTCAACCGTGTCACGCGTTAAGTCACAAAACAAAACATCGGAAATGAATAGAGACAGTATTAGTGAAATGCTTCGATTTGGTTTTTCATGTAACAAGACAACTGCAAATCCAGATTGACTAAGGACACGCAGACAGATACGCGTAGTGCTCTAATCCAATTGAGCAATCGCGTTGAAAGACGTTTATATGAACTTGGGTCGATGAAACAATTCTGATCACCGACGATTGGTACGGCTTGGATAGGACTGATGTGTGGTCGTCGATGTCGAGTGGGACGATTTGGAGAAGGAAGGCGCGCGTGCCGATTGCTCCTGTGTAGAAAAATGCTGGAACTACTTAATCTTCCTCGTTTGTGACTCATCTTGTCGATACATTTCTGAACGAGGGGTTTTGGTGGTCAGATAGAATAGTGGGGCCACCAAGCAGAAACTGTTTTGATGAGGTAGTACCACATGTGGCAGGTCACCAGATTTGGTCACTTCCGCGACTCCATCATTCACACCACCATCAGGTGGATATAAGTCCAGTATTTTATGACAAATGTCTTCCATCACCTAAGCAGAGAAACGTTAGAAAACTTACCAAAAAGTAGACAAATAGGACCAGGTAACAAAACTTACATACAACAAAAATATTGGCTTGGGATTCCACAGCCCTCGGTGCATTCAGCCAGAAGTAAAGTGCACAATCGAGAACAGGACTGGTATATCAGAACTACAGATCATGGGCTGGACCTAGCCATCATAAGGAAGCGGTAACAAAAATCACAGCGAAGATGGGCTTGAGATCGAAAACCGATGAAAATCAGACGTTAGCTGAAACGTTCGAAAAGTTCAACAAACCGTGATATGAAACTTAGCTGTAGTCCAACCAACCAGCGAAAACGCCTGAATCTACTTCACTTGGATAATGTGCTCACAGACCAACGGGCTGACATGTAGGTACGTCAGCGTGGTATCGAAATAACACAACCAACGACATGCATGCGCAGCATGAACTACCAATTTCTGCAGACCGCTACACACTAGTGCATCTTCCATATTCTAACCGATAGGCAAACTTGTGGGTTTATCGGCCGGAAAACAGAGTTGGATGAAATTGTGCTGATTAAGGTGGGTCAGTAATTGTGTGAATGAGTAGTATCCAGAAGGGATCAGATAATCGAGTGATACACAGGAGTAAGAAAAACAACGTATCTTCCTATTCCTTCAGGCTGACCGCATGTTCAATCAGCGTACATAGACCTACGTGGAGCCAGTCATGTCTTTCTCTTATCTGTTCCGAACGACTAAGCATCACTAACGACCACAGCACATATTTTTTTAACACTTCAGAATCCTGCTTTACTAGTCACAGTGGCAACGTAACTCGGTTAAACTCAAGGTCAGTCGTATAAGAGACAGATAAGAGGGGATCGATTGATCTCTTACGAAGCGTTCCCCTACAATGATGTTGTAGCGACATGATGGCTGTCAACAACCGTAAATCAAAAAGTTCATCCTGTCAAACTGGATCACATGGCCTGAATGTATGACCAACTAAACGAATAGTTAGTTGTAACTGTAGAATTTTAGGAATTTTACGTCACAATACTAACATCGAGGAACTGATTCGGAGCTTGGAAAAATCAGTGACCTCGATAATGCCGGGTCCACAACTAGAGAGGCAAATTGTTAGACTTTGGAATACGCACTGGCTGATGCGACAGGACTGTGTCCTGTCTGCCTCAGACCTCTTTCAAACAGAACAGCAAAAAATCAAGACATGGTAACGGGGTTCTTCTGTCAAGCCAAACCAGCGGAAACCCGATGTTAAATCGGTTACAGAGGTTGTCTGTCCTACAGGTCAGAAAATTTTGAAAAGCGCACCAATTCAAACAAGTTCGAATAATGGGAGCGAAATATTCGTCTAGGACAACGTGCCGTGAGCTGAATGACGGGTATTACGTGCAGACGGAAGGGTAAATCAAATGATCGTCATCCTTGTGTGCAAACTGTGTCTACGTGTGATGGTTAAGAGAAAACTGGACCATTCCTGTAATCAAATTCAGAAACCGAAATGGTTAGTGGCACTCGGTTTGAATTAGTCCGTACACAGTGGCCAGAGATATATATATATATATATATACCCAAAAAGCAGGTTATCCCACCAATTAGTTTATCCGCTTTTTACGTAACACCAAAACTCCTTTCGTCGAACTGAGTGGAGTTATCTAAACCAGACAATATCTATCAATGATATGCGTGCGAAATTTGCTGTCACCCGTCAGTTGAAAACCTTATAATTGACTAATTGACTCTGAAAGATAAACACGTTTGTTCTGACTCCCAAATCCGTTGCATCCGAAAGACGATATGCAGCCAGCGAGATAAACCGAAACAATTCCACAAGATGCAGCTTACTGTCATATTGTAGTTTATCACTTTACTGGGGAACGTTCAATAGCTGTAAGGATGGTTTACCAACTAAATGTGTAAGTGGAGTGAGAAAAACGGTGTAATGAACAAGCTAGTTTTCGGTTATTCATCATCAGGCCGAATACATAACATTTATATGAAACTGTTGTCAGGGCGAAGCGAACCAAACGGAATCACGACGGAAACATAAGCATACTAAGAGATGGACTTTATAGGTGAAACACTGTGATATTGTAATGCAGATTGTTGTAGTAGTATTGGAGTTCACGTGCATGTCGAATGGTCCCTTATCATTGTGGGCACTGTCAGGGAATGCGATCGCTTTTCAGAGACCTACAAATTAACAGTTACCTTTGACTACTGATATATTTCCAGTAGTAAGATATATTAACACTTCTCAGTGGTCACATAAATGAGGTGGAAATGACGTTTCGTGTTTGACAGAAATCTGAGTGGAAAAATGTGTTACTGTACCGAATCTGCCACACGGAAGGATACGCTGCCAGACACGCCGGCCCGCATGAGAATAACGAACGATGCGGGCAGCTGTGGCCTACCAAATAGAGTGCATGGATATAGACATCGAAGGGTGACAGCTTCACAGATTAACCTGCACCTTAAAGTTAGGTGACCAACGACCGCTCTCCATGGATCCGATGTAATTGCAGTCGGCCGAATGAGGGTGGTGGGAGGGCCACACGAGTAGATTTGGTCAAGCTATATGGGTAACCATTTTAGGCCTACCACCAACCTCGAGATGAACTTCAATGGTGTCAAAGTGACTTGAACAAGCATAAGAGTTGTGATCTAACGCCAAAACGTACACTGAAGTAGATGGCTTCTAAGAGTTATAGGATTCTAGAACTTGGGAGGTTGGGAATGAGTGAGTACATCTGAATGTGTTTTGAAGGATTTGCAAAATTTAGGAAAATGGGCGGATGGTTTCAGATTCGGAAGGTTAACAATGATGAAATTGAGAATGTAAAAAATAGAGAAAAATGAGTGGAGGAAAAACAAAACCGTAGCCAAATAACCATAATAAAAACACGGGCAGCCATGCATTTGACTGACGGAAATAATGAGAAGTAGAGTATATCTTGAGTTTACCACAATGATTTTGGTGACAAAACCGTATAAACACTCAGGTCAATGTCTTGAATATGCATGTCAGATGTGCAACCGAATCCATCTACTGTAAAGACAGATTCTGGCAGGCTGATCCGGAAGCCGAGTGTTCCTTTCAGGTCGAACAACTCACACTCTGGTGTAGATTCGGCGAGTTACGCTTAAAATGATTAGCTGCGCTAAACAAAAGCACTTCTCGCGAAGGGTCACGAAGTAGATAGAGTATCCTAGATAGAAGACAACACATACTCTAACATGCAGATAGAGTATTGAAGAACTCTCGTTCTGCACAGCCAATCGATGGTCCATCTTCATAGTGGAAACCTCCATACATCGGATACAGTTTGGCTCTGAGATAGATATCTAACAAAATTATCCATAGTCTATCTAATGCTTTATTTCTGTACAACGAACATCCCGGTAATGTTGTTCACAATACGACATGCACCGAGATCGGACACTCAGCAAAAGTAGCTACACATTTGCACTTGTATGTGTACAACAGTTTTTTGTAGTCGACGGTCGTACCACTCTGTACATAGCCTGTCACGAAAATTTCTAGTTTGATCAGGACCGTTGCACAAGATGGTAAAAAGTGAAAATCTTCGGTGCAAGCATAATGGCTCGTTATAGCATGAAATCTAAAAAATGGTCAGAGAATGTCTTACGCACAATTACAAGGTCACCTAGTGTGACAGCATCTCTTTGCGACTGTACTAGGAGTGTGTTATAAGGCTGAGCTGTGCCCACATTGAAGTCGTCATCTTCGCTTATCAATGGAAATACGTTAACACGGCGGATGGTACTCATAACTCCATTTTTTCCGAAAGCCAAATACTCGCGGTCACGTTTCACATTTAATAACGACCTCACGGATTTAGAGCGATGAGTAACTTCGAAGTTGCCTGTAACAGAACGATGCCTGAAGAGATCAAAAATGACGGCAAATAACCATATTGTTGTTCGAAAAAAAAAGAATCCGGAGGAACGAGAGCTATGCATTCATGTGAAGAGGGCAGTATAATGCGAGAAATTTGGCAAGAAAAAGCAGTGCAAGCATTAGAACGTGTGATCTGAGGCAGAAGTTATCAAAGATTAGGATCCGCAGCATCAGAGAGAGTTCGACGATATCATCTTTCTGGACACTTCGGTGAGTCACACTTTCGATGAATTATCACAAAGTACAATAAATACTTTGGGCTGAGGATTACGTCACACAAATCTAACAGTGGCACAAAGTCATCTTTTCTTATGAAAAGAAATTTAGTTTTGTCCGGCACCTTCAATTTGTCTTCAACAATGCCCACATCTCAGAGAGGACTTTGGGCAAGGAACATGGACAGACATTTTCATAACGTTGCACAAGAAACCCTCAACATTTTTTACACTCGATTTTTAATCCGCCAGGTTCAGTAGTTGTTTGATGACCTTAACTGTTATTTTTTGGTAATTGTCCCACGTTCTAATTCGATAATACGGTCATCGTACATATGTTAATTTTCGCCCCCCCACGGGGTATTTCCGTCTTGTTATATATGATGTGTCTGTAGCAAAAACAAATCATATTCGTGAACCTGAGGTTGCCGTGGTCCTAAGTCGCTGTGAGTGTCATTCAGATCACACGATTGGACGTTTTTGTTATTGTTGGTTTCTTTGTTCCTACCCCCACCCCAAGTACTGTAGACGTTAAATTGGAAGTTTCCCGTGTTATTGGTTATTTGGTACTGACGAGCCAATACGAAATGCTAGCATCTACCAGTGTTCGTCTTCTAACCGTTTTGTTCATATATGTTTTTGGGCGAAATGAAGTGACTTTTTTACTTGTCCTCTTATGTGACTTAAGAGCAATTAACGGTGTCAGTAGCGGAGTTCTCCGGAACGAACGCTTACCTCAAGGCAAAACATTCGAGTTCTGTTGAACGCTTTATCATTGCACGGTTGATCCAGATTATTCTCCGAGCGTGTACAACAAAAGTTGGGTGGCCTGATTGTTCGAACTATTACCATTAGCGTGTGCGCAGTAGACTGTCGTGTGGAGGTGACAATGTGATGACCGGTGGGGTCTTTGTTTAACACAACCAGTTCGAAATGGTGTATTGCAGGGGTTGCGGAACGTTCAACAGGTGCATACATTAAGGCATTTTGTATTCAACTACTGTAACTAACATGCGCATATAACAGTGAATATGTGATACCTCGGAAAGACAACTTTAACATACACAACGTGCATATTACGAAGAACCGAAAGTGAAGCAAGGAACACACCACTTTTGAGCTGTAATACCAAAAACACTTTGGAAGTAAAGCAGTCTATGGGGTATTGTGAACAACTGTGTAAGGATGTCCACTGTACAGAAATAAGCCATGAAACCATGGTACTCAGAACTTAACCATAATTTCAAGGAACAGTAAGTAGGCAACCAAACGGGTCTCGTGTATGGGCGTGTAGAGAGAAAACTATATATACTTGATTTTCTTACGAAATTGTATTACTGTGAACGGAAACAGAAACTGGATTGGCTTGTAGTATACTTTTGATACACAGTTAACTATAACTCTTCTCCTCGCATCTCAAAGTCAGCAGTTTATAAGATTACCAAAAAATGAGTCGTGAATGAAGCCAAATCAATTGACTGAACCGTGAACAGTGTTACGTGCCAGCAACAAACGGTTCTTCCCGAACTAGCTCTTTTTTTGATGAGCATTTTAGGACTACAATTTGAGCACTCTACAACGATCGGACAAACGAAATATGCTTGTGCCACAAGCCTGCAATCCACTTTCTACTTATGAATGTACTACTCGCAATTGTGGCTAAACGCCTAGGTTTGGTTATTCATTCATGCCTAAAGTTAATGAAGAACGATACGGTCATGTCGTGAACTCGAAACTCAGCTCAAATCCTGACTCAAACAAAAATAAGCATTAATGTTCTCGTCCAACAAAAACAAAACATGAACCTAGTACTTTTCTTTAAAGTGAGACAGACTATGTGAAAGCTTCGAAAAAATGTCGACTGTTTCTTAACATGTGGAAAATTCAGATATTAATGGAAAAAATACTCGAAAGTGTTGTTAAAAATTGAATGGCAAATATGTCTATAAAGCTGGTCAGCCGCGTTTTCACTCACTTCTGTGCTCATATTTTCAACAAAACTTTCCCACCAACGCAGCCCCGCCTGGCGTCCTTCCCAGTCTTCGATCGTATACTTTTTCATGCGAGTAGCCAGATAAAGCACTGCACATGCAACAATTTCCGGTTCCCATTGCAAACACAATGTGGTTGCTAGGCTGTCATTGATGAAGGACCAAGACATCTGAACGAGTTCCTTCAGTTTCTCTTTGTTTCCTAAAAAGCATCGGGTGAAGTCGTCAGCATTAAGGCATAGAAGCCTCTAGCACTCAGAAACGTGTATATGAAGTTATATACCTAGTATGGAAACAAACATATGAATGTGAGAACAGATGTAACCACCAAAATACGTGGAAGGAAAGACGTCATAATCATGTCCATCAACCACTTCGAACTAAGAAGCAAAGTTCAAAGGAGCCAACAAGGATGAACATGTGTAGAATAAGATACGGAATCCAAAGTAACACAAAAGCGAAAACCATTAGGTTCAGGTTAGCTAACTGGTAAGGGTTAATGATTTATGTGTGCACAAAACAGGCGAGTGCTGTCGCATTGTCCGTGTTTCATAATAGTAAGGCTGTAGATTACAGGTACATAACGGCATAATGAATTAACTTATCGGATTACTATGGCGACCAGTACCAGATATATGTGCAATGATTAACAACCTAGTTCCATTTGTCAACCGTAGGTGGTCCATGAGTCATTAACTCGACAACCCGTTTTGACAAATATCTGCACATGCGTTGACAAAAGCAATGATCTGCTTTGTTCGTGTAACCAACTCACAAACTTGCGAAGGTGGCAGACAGCGGTCACTCAAATGAGAAGCCATCTGACAAATAAACAAACCTGATGGCATACTCCCATTACAATGTAGGCTAAGACAATGTACTATCACCAATGTAGTCGACCGTGCGTCTCAGTAGCCGTCTTAGACCAATGTGGGTATCATGAAGCATACATATACGTTGATAGGTTTAAACGAAACATGCAAAGGATACAATACTCAGGAACATACAAATGGCCAACGAAGCGACTGGAATGTGACACGGACGGGCTACCAGCGCCATAAACCAAGGAATTCACGTGTTTTTGGACCGCTGGATAAAGAGGGAGCACTGTTGATGATTGTCAACCGGTGCCACTGCACATGTGCTAACGATGACTGGCCAATCAAAGGAATATAAAGCCAGTAGTACTGTTATCTTACAATCGAACCTGCCGAGAGCACTGATGGTTACGCCACATTTCAGCTAGCAATTCCATAACTAAATAGTTACACAGCAATTTGCAAAGTGTATCCCCAGAACAATCCTAACACCTGAGCTTCATAGCGTTCGAGATGTTAACCAAAATGATGGTGTTTACACAAATAAGTCAGAGCTTCCGAGACAATAAATGCAGGGAGGTAAATCTGCATACAATGTATCTGGTTTATATGGAGTACACTCTGGTATGAAAACGAAAACACACAAGTATAAAAGAAGGATATACAGTGGTAAAAAAAAATTCAAAACATAAAAAGGTATCACCAATCCCGGTGCAATGCACTCGAATTGGCCACATTTCGAAGCAAACCCAGAGATAAAAGGCGCAGTCTGACACGGTAATCGGCACCAGTTCCAGGGGAACGGTCGAAGGCAGCCGGCACTCTTACCGGAAGTTGAATCAACTGGAAAAAAACGATCGATTAGGCCCCGTGAGTACCACAAGCATGAGTTACAGGCGCGTTGGTAAGACTTATCAGTCACATTGACAGATAGCAAGATACCAGGAAAAAAGCAGACAGAAGAAAGGTGTATACAGTGCAAGCACACAAAAATTATCAGTGGTAACAACATCGAACCACGGGTAACTCAAATCGTTATGTCCAGGTTTTGGCACCTTAAAAGTTGTCCACCTATAAGTGATCTAGAAAATTATGGAAATAAGCGCCCATTAGAGAGATAGTGCTAGTGAATTCAGTAAAACGGTCCAGTCCCAAATGAACTGCCTACGATAAGCAAAGTGGAAGTGGGAACTCCCCAGTCCTGAAACAGCACTTTGCATTTTGGTGGTAAGAAACGTATTCCGTGCAGATCAATAAGGCCATTCTTTCTGTTCAGCATGACCTCTAGGCCTTCAGCACAACGGTCTATGAAGAACGGTATCATTTGCATACTCCATATCGGTCCACTGACGGCCGGGAAGAAACGCCACACTTAGATCATTGAAATCCTCAAATACGATCTCAAGAGAGTTGTCTACGACCAAAGTGAACAGGACGGCAGGGATCGGACGCTCATGACCAACACCACTAGAATTGATGAACATCCGAGACACTTGCTAACTCACTCTAACATTGCTTGCATATTGAGCACACAATTATCTTAATAAGTTCACTTATTAATCTCGGACTTTTAGCGAAGGGGACAATACAAGAGAACATTACAAGCAACTGAATCAAAAGTTGCTGACAAGTCAAGAAAAACCACTACCGTTGGCTATCTATTATAGCGTCGATGTTCAAATGCACGGCGCAAGCTAAAAGCTACTTAAGACACACACACCCCCAACTGAAAAGAAATCCTGTATGATGCCTACAAATCGGTTATCTTCAGATCTGATTAACCGAAAGCAATATCAAACCAGTCAATAAACTGGGTACGATAGACGCCAAACTGATGACTTCCTGAAGTTCAGACAGCCTTCGGGGCATCTTTTTGAACACGGGAATTACTGCCGACAAGCCAAATAATTAGGTATCACCTAAGTTTCCCTAACAGTCTCAAATAGTGTGGACGGTTCCAATATCAATTTTCTTTACATCCTGAAAATGAATGAGGGTAGATTCACGTCCGGAACGAGACTGGACCTTGACGTGGTGTGACGGCTTGCGCATCTCGATGACCTATTGGGCTAAACTGGACGGTGTGGCCACCACACCGATAGAGTCACTCATACCAGGCAGGCCAATGGGTAGAGGTCTGACAAACCAGTCTCCTGGTCCTCCAGGTTGGGGGTTGGAAGAAGGTTGGCATCTTTTCCGAGGAATGTACTAGTTCTGGTGTCCCGCTACCCGCTGCCTTGCGGTACAGGCTTTTGAGCCAAAGGCTTTGGTTGAGAACCCTAATCGTTCTCCTGTCTAGGTCTGGGCGTCCTGGCAGTATCTCAGTTCGAACAAACCATTAATTCCATCCTATATCGGCCGTCTCGCAGTATAAACCGGGTCGCCTCTATCTGCTGCATACAACAGGGTGGATAGGCGAAAACATGCTACTGCTGACCCCGACCCCCACCCACTGATTCGGTGGATCGATCTACACTTTTAGAGTCGCTTAAACGCAGGGGTGTACCGACCAAGTATGTGAACATACTGTCGGCGCTTTATTCCCATACTTCAGCTCAGGTTAGGGTTTACGGTGAACTGTCTGACAGTTTCAGCACCAGGAGTGGCTGTCCCTTTCACCATTTTTGTTCAATTTCGTCATAGACGAAATAATGGAGGACTGTCTGCGGCACTCAAATGATGCCGGCGTGGACCTCCTACCTGGTGAAAGACTGACTGATCTTGATTATGCTGACGACAAGGTGTTGCTGTTTGACAACTTTCAAGCGGCACAAACAACACTGGACGCTATTTCGCGTTCTGCTAAATACTTCGGAATGCGCTTTGCAGCCTCAAAATGCAGTGTTTCTGCAAGATTGTTGTGATTACGTAGATTTAATGTTAGATAATGAAGCCATGGAGGTTGTTGACCGGTTTGTATATTTAGGAAGTTGTATCAGCGGCGGTGGCGTCTGTGAAGTGAGTGCACTTAATGACGCGGGGCAGTGAAAGCCGTAAGGAAGCTGTCTTGCTGATGACGCCTTACTTTCACTTACAGCTCGGTTGTTTGTTTGCAAGGTGTAGGCGCCTTGATGTTGATGTTTGAATAGGGATTCGATGATGGTACTAGATCTGGAACATTGCTACGTTTCGACAACTTAAGCGCTGGGGCAATTTCTATTTCTGGCCACACGATATCAGAAACACGGCAACTGAACAATCACGCCTTATCGTCTTTATGATCCGAACGAGAACAGTTCCTCAAAATGTTCAGCCTGTCAGTCAAAAATGATTGGTGTTAAATGAACCACATTTTCAAATGTGACCTTATTAGCACCAGATCGACAGTTAACACAACCACGAATCAGCGATAACAGAGCGCTATTTTCAGACGAAAAGGTTCGTCCTATCTCTTTTTATATCCCGACCGAGTGATGTCCACAGCTTTTGCGCAACCTTTCAGTCGGCTTGCGCTGAAATTCCCAAAGGATGTTATCACGTTTAGGGCCACGAGAACTCAAGTGACGTTTAGTTTTAAAGTTGGCCGACAGGACTTCAACAAGATAACATCTGTGTAGTTTCCTCGTGGCATACCTTTTTACAACAAGGTTCGATAACCATTGTGATTAGTTTCTCCTGTTTGTTAGGTTCATTCGTACAGCTCGAACCCAATGATTGGTCATTCACAACCATGTGATGAGCGTCACTCAAATACTCTGCCCGAATGCCAGTTAACGATTTTATGTTTGCGAGCAAATGACAGAAGGCAACAAGTCCGAACGACAGCAAGACCCAAGTCAACATCTGAATACAAGAGCGTAAGATAGTCTTTCAAAGAATGAAGCCATCTGCAAATGATCAATTGTATGAACGATTATTATCCGTGGCTGAGGTGCACAAAGCGGCCTCCTGTGCTGAATTGCGGCGCTTGAAACACAGTGATAATGGAAAGTATACATCTGAAGTAGCCTCTAAACCAAAACATACTGTGCAAACACTTCTCCGTTTTATATCAGCCTCTATCTTGTCTACGCATTCCGTGTCTCAAGTTCACCGAGCCTGAATGGTTGATTTTCCATCCTAATACGCGACAACAAGAGAGTCCAAACGCATCTATGGAAGGATCATACAGCAGACAGAAAATTAAACTGGAATTGTAAAGCACATTGCTGAGTGAGCTGAAGCAATCACATTATATTACGACTAGTAATGATCAACTGTTGATAATCAACGGCTTACCTTTGATACGCTTCACAAACTGGAGAAGGTATGAATAGGGATGCGTGACTTGCAGGTCAAATTTGATTGTCTTGAGTAGCACCCTTTCGTAAGCCATGACTTCTTCCTGCAATAGGAGAAGTAAGTCAGCAAACAAAAAAGGAGAGAAGAGGGTCGCATATGCATATATGCGAGACTTACGCGGGAATCATTACCAAACTGTGCGAAATCTGAATCAGACAGGAACATCCGTGCCGTTTTCACAATATCTCGCACCTTTTTCGGTGTTTCCTCCACTTTGCCTGCTAGCATAAGGCAACACGCAGCAGTAACCTGAACAGGATTGTGTTAAAGAGAAAGTATCACACAAAGAGCGCGATCCATTACTCACGTAACGCGGGAAGGCCGCGAACGAATGGAACATATAGAACCGGTGAAAAAAGACGATTGCTGTCGCACAAGTGTCGTAGCGCAAATTCAGTTTGCCACTCACATCGAACAGAAATCGCGCACCTTCACGGCGATAGCGGGCTTCCGTTTCCGGGTCAATATGATCCAAGAACGACGGTGTCTTCAACAATTCGTCTCGTTCGTAGTACCAACAGGGCATTTGCTATAAAAGATACAGCCAGTCTTCGATACTCGAATGGTAAACAATCCCACTTGGTCTTCCATGTGGAAGGATTGGATAGGACGGTGTATCTTGTAATCAAATTAGCAAGTCCGGAAATAAGTCTAGATAGATATCTGGAAACAATAACAATAAATAAAACGATACTGAGCGAACCGTCTAGAAATATAGACAAAGTTAGGTCAACCTTAAACGTTTTACACATTACCAGAAGTAAGGTTTCGGCTTTTACATGATCATACCTTCACCAAATGGAGAAACATTGTGTGCTTAAGTCGTACAGCCATAATAATCAACAAGGATCTCATGGGAAAGTCAACGAACGGTTACAATCGGTTTCAACTGAAGAGAATTATTATCCCATCATCGTGGTCAATTCAGGAACAAGAGGGTTGGGTTTATGTAGAAGACAATGAGGAATAACTGAATGAGGGTAAGACAGATTGCGAGTAAACAAATGCTTGTACCGGGATCTTGTGGAATATGTGAAAATATCCTTGGAGATCAAATTAGAGGGAATGGGATGTCGCATAAAATTTTCGCTACAAACAATTCACGCGTTGATAACTGATAAGAAATAATGAAACCAACGAATCGTTGCTGTGCACAGCGGATGTATTCGAAAACTACATCAGGCCTTTGGATGACATCGAATGTTTAACAACCGTACTGGATAATACGACTGCGGTCACAGTCAACTATTGGGCGATCGAATTGTTCTCTATTTGCGGGTAACTCTTCTAACCCCCTTCAACCTGATACGAAAGACAACAGTGCCGCAACTGTAAAAGTGGCTCCGCTGTATGCTCACAGGATAACACCTCGTTACTTAGGCACTCCTATGCGATCAGTAGTGTGATATACGATCTTATGAGTGCAAGTGCTTTTCGTCTGATTGCTCCTCTTTGGCTTATCTGAAAAGGTTGCACCTGGAAGAACCGAAGTCCTAACCAGCATAGCACTGGATCGATGCGGTGCACAAGGCTGATCATCACGTCAAGGTAACAGAATAGGTCAAACAACACTGTCAGTCAAACTGCCCGGGTCACAACAGTGCAGTGACCCAAGCTTATATATATATATATATATATATATATATATATATATA
>LOND01003403.1:0-41805 GCA_014220965.1 Paragonimus kellicotti | reverse complement strand
TAAGGCAAAGATATAAACCAAATTTTCACCGAGCATTTACAACTACATAGGGTACATGAGACTTATATATGAAAAATTATAACGTAAAGTGGATCATTAAAATCAGACGTGAGGCTGATCACAATTTGTTGAATAGTGGGAGTGTTGATGAATATATGACACTGTCACACTTGTCTACAATGAGACGTGCGTTCGTTTATATCAAGTTAGTTTACGCTTGCTTGTGTTTCAAGCAGTTATGGAATAAATTACTGAGGGAGATGTATGGTTTGTACGGACTGTTTTTGGGCATAACGAACAGAGGTTGTAAAGTCTGATAGCAGTAGCCTCGACTGTTATCGTTCAATACATGCCCGGTACTAATGCCACACCTAAAAGATAGCTTGTCTAGGCTTTCTCTCTCCCTCTGTGCTCATTCTCCCATCTGCTGTTGTCAAGCCTAGTACGTTGGGAGGAACCACAAGGCGGCTATCGGAAAGGATTCGTGAACACCTACCGAAATGGCTTCGCAGCGGTTCGAGAAAGCCTATTTCCAGTGCGATTGGCTCCCACTTACTTGACACTGACCATCAAATAGAATTAAATGAAGCCTTCCGAGTCATCTACAAGGTTTGTTAAGCCTACTCCAGAGCTGTCAGGTTGCGACTGTTATCAACGACAAGGCTATTGCCATCAGACTTTACAATCCAAGTCTGTATGTCCAAAACCGTCCGTACAAACTCTACATCTCCATTGATAACTTATTTCATAGCCACTTGAAACACAAGCAGGTACGAGCCGACTTGACACAGACGAACTTATGTCTCAATGCAGGCATGTGTGACATTGTCCTACATTCATCAACACTCCAATTTTCAATAGGCTGCGATCAGCCCCACGTCTGATTTTAATGATCCACTGGACTTGTTCTGACTTTTCATACATAACAACCTGATGCTTGGAGCGCCATCATTTTAGCTGCCATTTGTCTCAGTCAGCATTTGAAGTAAATCACTGGTATTTGGGGGATATCTTAATTAAAAAGTTGTTAAAAAGGGTAGAAACGAGATAGACTGTTCTCGTATGGTGAAGCGTGATGTGTAGGTAAACAGGACAGCTGGCATCCTCGCTAGATTTACAGCAACAGTCTGAAACAATCCAAAATTGTTACCAAGCTCACAACTTCATAACTGTTGTGTAAGTAAAACATTTTCCCAATGATCAGACTTGACGGGTCCTACTCTCTGCTTTGATTCAAAACCCCAACTCGCAAAGCAGTATGGCAAAACGTGAAGTCCAATGGGAGCCGCTGATTAGTAGTGTGGTTGGTACGCCCTTGGGGGAAATCCACTTATCCAGGATATCAAGCACACTTACATGAGGTAGCAGTTAAAGTAGATCAACCGTTCGAAGCTTCACTACGGAGGGGACCTACTACAGTGGCACTTCCCACAGATGGAGTCCAGAACCAATGGTATTGTTGCGTTTCTTTTCTGCTGGAGACGGTGACCAAACTGGTTCATATACTCTCCAGATGGGGCCCAACTATTCAAAGTGCCAGCTGGTCCCTCGCACCAACTGAAAACTATTTGTCAAGGTAAATGCACGCCTTCCTACGTCTGCGGGTCACGGAGACCGAAGATATCTGCAAATCATGAGGACGGCGAGCTGTTTGGGAGCAAGGTGCCCTCAATGAGGCTTTTGGGAGCACTCGGACAGGGTAACAAGAATCATGTAGTATTGTTGTCAAATAGCCTGAGTGGCACTTCAGAGAAAACCCGACTGCTAACCGAGACCCTTCCACACCTCGCTAGTGTTACCGCACACTGTCCGCGACTGTTGATTTGTCTGGCGAGCACTACTCACTTCGCAATCATCTCTTATATGGGCAGCCAGTCCCTAGTGCGAGACTTGATGACACTTCCTGCTTCTCTGAATCAGCCAACCGGGTTACCCCAGTACCTACAAGGAATATCGAAAATAAGGCACAAGTGATTCGTTGTGATCTTCCTAAAGTCCGGAGGTGGAAGTCTTCGATTCACAAAATTGCAAACCAAGTGCATCGATGAGAGCAAGTAGAACAACGTTATTGCCTCACTTCCAAACCAACAAGCATACACTTCACATTGTCGGATGTAAATGGCCTGAAGGAGAATGGAGCATCCCTTGAGACATGCTCCGCGTACAATGACTGGTGGGTGAAACACCAACAGAAAGATGTTGATCAATAGCTGGAACACATAGCATTACCCTAAAATCCTGACTACAGACCCGTCATCTGCAATTAGAGAATCTCTAACTCAACAAACAGTAGGTTGCGAATAGAAACGTGAAGGATGAAACCAGGGTGTTGTTAAAGTCTAAATCTTCTGTAAAAATGAAGTAATCTTTTATAATTGCATGTATTGACTAGTCCAGACAGGTAGGAAGCTCAGTAAGCTTTCTTTTGAAAACATGTACCAATCCAGATAAAATCACAAAAGTTCAGCGTCACTTGAGAATACTTTACACCATTTTACTTTTGCTTAGTAAACAAGCTGGGTGAGTGAACTGTGGATTTATGTTTCACTGAATTTGGCAGCGTTAAAACTCGTAACTGTTGACAGATATGCTCAACAACATCTGGCACGCTGTCAAAACTGGCGTACAAGTATATATCATATTATATCATATATTATTATATATCATGACAGAACTGGAATTCTCATTATCAGCAGTACTGTACAATTAGGTAGGAAGTCAAAACCATTTGGAACGACACCGACCACTAGCTAAACAATTGCCCGCTAGCTCCAGTCCTGCTACCTAGGTCAGAATAGCCTGACAACACCCGCCTCATGTTTGGCCGTGTCACGGTACCAGACGCCTTGTGATGTAATAGGTGAATGGTACCTCATACATTGAGTTTTCGATTTTCAGCTGAACACATGAGTCAACTAGTAAAACCGTATTGTTATCAAAGCGATTTAAGGATGGATACTAGAACTGAAGCAGAGTTATAACTTAAGCCTACTGCGCACAAACGTTGAACGAACATAGGACTGGTTTTGTTAATAATCACACGAGGTTTAAAATGGAAATAACATGTTTAGGCAGAACGGGCGAATCATACATTTTTAGGAAGCACTCAGTTGCTCAAAAGACTCGTTCAATAACAGGTAATTCGGTTAAGACGCAAGTAAGTTCGCCTTAATTATGACATAATGAACATTTATTCCTTCGCGTCAGGTTTGCCATAAAAATCCCTCACATACACTGGTGTTAGTGGAAAGCTAATCATGAAAACGAGGTCACACAAACAATAAACAATGCACTTACAACCATAAAGTTCACGAATGGACCAATTATAGCAGGTCAAGTTGAAGCGAGTTTAATTCGGAGAGGTTCCACTGTTTTCATTCACCATACAAACAAACTGTACCGTCGTTTAACAAGAACCAAATTGATTGGTCTAGATTTTTTTTTATAATACATATTGCACTGGTGCGTCGTTACAGTGAAAGCTGTGGAACCATAAAAACAGTTCGTTAGAATGGTCAATTCGTTCCAATGGACATCTAGCGAGAGCCTGCCCCAATCTAACCAGACAGCTCAGAAATGGAGGTGTACTCTTTACAGAGGTTTCCGTTATAGTAGAACATTGTAACTCCTTAATACAGTATTGTTTGATATTAAAAAAATCGATTTAAACCGAGTGCTTTAATCGGAAATAATGGAGTAAAATGCTCCTACCTTAAACACGGCTAGCTGAGTTCGTTTGTTCGAGTAACGAAAGTAAAAAGACAAGCAATGAAAGACAGAAATCAAAACATGGAAAAGATGCGCAAGTTTTATTCCACATCTTTGTTCAACTAGTTGGTTAGCCAGTTTGGAATCCATTGCAACCTTTCACAGGAATCCGACAGGATTCAATTACCGACTACTTTGCGTAAGATCGCGAGTAGTCACGATAAACTATTCGGACTAACAGATACCATGAAAACCACATAAACGTGCATATCAAACAACCACATCATGAGCCACGAAAATGGCTTCCCAATCAAGGTCACACCTTATGAATCGAACACTCCATCACAAAATTGGTGATATGTGTTCGTTTCGAATTCGAGTTGTGATTGCTTGCATAGGGCTAAGAAACCTGACTGTAACATCTAAGTTGTTATTAGGGCTCGGCGACAAAAGTTCACACTAAACGATGCGTAGGCGGTAGATGATTGAACATTCACTACAGTGATAGGTCCAATCATTAATGGAATGAAGTGAACACAGCGTCACTTTCTTTTGAGTTGTTCGCTATTTCTCTATTTCGGTCGTAAACAGATCATCAGCTCAACTACTCTATAAACGGCGAATTTCGAACTAGAGGTAGAATTGATACAAATAACTGAAAATCCAAGTAAAAAAATGTGTACATTTTTTCAGCGAACAGAAATATTTCCAGTGAATTCACATATTCGACTGGTACAATTACATTAAGTGATATTGCTCAATAACAGTTTGGTAGGCCAACTAAGTTAGAAGGAAGCAAACTGTGGAATATCAATAAAATTAAGTAACAATAAAGAAGTTATTGAACAAAAATGGAAACGAGGGATGAGGTTAATGGAAGCAGCACAGACACGATTTTGTTGTGGTTATGCCCACAAGCGAAAAGGATTTTATATAATGTGTTAATCGGGATGCGCAAAAGGAAGATCCCACGGTCACGTGAACGTGCTTGACCGTGGTAATCCCGAGATGTGAAAGAACGGTTCTTAAACGCTCAAATCCGGATAACGTAATCGGATTGCAATCACCTCGGTTACAGACAAGATGCACTACTTGAGACTTGAAGACGTGGTGGCCGGGGCAAAGTAAACAAGGCGTGACATCCTCACCGTCTGTTTGCGGGTCAGTCAACCAGATGTGTCAGAATGGATGAGTGTATGTGCTTCGTTGTTCCTGAAACAGAGCAAGGCCAAGTAGTATTCGCGAAATCTTTCTGATGAACGCCTAGTACCGCGACCAATATAGGCTGAACCACAATAATGATCAAATGAATCGATCAAGAAAAAGGCAGGATTATTAGCCATACTATCTTTTAGAGGAAGTGTCACTGTCTATTTTGAGAAGAATGTCACCACAGAGCTTAGTGTCATGGATACTGCTGATCGAATCAGTTAGTTGGTGCGCACTCAGCCCGGCTGCTACATCCTCGTTGGGACAGCAATTGAATAGATTGTTTTGTCAATGACTTCTATTAAGGTTCGCGTTGGTCTACCTTGCATGTTTCTGCTAATGGGTTTCTCCTGATAAACATAATTACTGAGAATATCCTGTAACACGGTTTCTATTGTACAAAGTCACATTTGCTCCGTCAGTCAAGCTATCGACCAACTAAGCAAACAGGTGACTTGCTATGAAATTGTAATGGACTATGACAGTCCAACAACCTGGTTAACTACATGTGAGGTATAGGAAAAAGAGCACAGAAAATTCGTTCAACAAAGTGAGATCTTTACTGGCCAGCTCGCACGATCTCACATTGCTAGTGTTTATGAAACGGAAAACTCCAGTCAATAAGGTGGCGACATTTTTATATAAACATCCTGTGTACCTCTACCCGGTACTGTCCGTTTGGCTGGCGTTTTCCGTAGTGGAGTTTCACCTGTCATTTCTCGTCCGTTGGGCAGCAGCCGCAAACTGATTGGGTTTCTCGCGCTACTGTCTTTACAGAACTCAGCGTATTTCAACAGATAGCCCTGATACATATGTATAAACGCGATAAAGCTGTAACAAAGTCAAATTCGGCTGCTCCGGAAACGAGTAATTCAGGGAGATGAACCGAAGTGGATACATTTCTACTGAAATTTTTTAAAAAAACAAACATCAACAGTCGAACTAGTTCTCTGATACCAATTAGAAATAGGTTGTGGTTAGGATGTTACAACGTCAAAATCATTATATCATAGTTTGACTAAGATATGTGTGATCCAATGGACGCCATTGTGATTGAACGTCAACATGAATTCACGCAGAAAATGAATGTCAGTGAATCAGCCAAGTATGTGTGCTATGCCAAACAAATGGTAGGTTATAGGTCATACCCGCATCAAAAGCCCAAAAGTGACGCAAGTAAACTAGTTCAGCCACTAAACGGATAACCAAAGCAAATTATGGAGCAGTCATTCACGATAGCATTTAGACATGAATAGAACGGTGAGCAGTGCAGTCTTTGAATATTGTTTATGCTAAGAAGGTTAACCTGAAATTTACACCTAAGAAGACGGAAAGTTCGGTCATTCAATTCCATGAACATCCTTGTCAGCATCATTTAGAGCTTATAAGTTATTTTAATAGGTGAGCCCATGTCGAAGAACGAATAAGTGAATGTTATGAACGAAATAGTATATTGTGAATATCTTTGTGTATATACACTTTGCACATAGTGAATGAGAAGAGCACCACAAACAATCGAATAATCACATTCGAGCAGACTGAAAACCGGTTGATCCCTGCCTCTTGGAACGTTTCTGCCGTTTCCGGAGAAAGTTAGTACGTTTCTTACTACAACGCCGCTGACGATTTGGGTCCCAGCGACTAGATTTCCACGAAGTGGAGATCACAGGAAAGGAAGAAATCTGTTCTGCATGAGTCGACGCCATGCTAGCGGGAACAGGGTCGATGCCAGCCTGCAAACGAAAAACAACATTGAAACTAAGCAAATCTTTATGACATTGTTTTGATGGCGAATTACTGTGTTTAAACAGTTGACTACCGAACAACTGGGCTGAAAGGGTGTACTGAAACATCCTAGTGGTAAATAGTGTAGGACTGTGAACCTCATCTGTAAGTGGAACGTAAGTAGTGCGCAAAATCGAGGTTCACTGCACATGCGTTTCAAATGCAATCCGTCTGCTGGAGACAAAAAGCAACTGGTGTGGCCGACTGATGCCAAGTTGATCGGGATGGATAAACTGTCTACTTTATGAGTGCAAGCAAGAGCGCAACAAACAGTGAAGCGTTACAGTGAGCAACATTAAACGTTCATGCCAGGAAAGAAAGACGGTGATAATAACATGCAACGCATGCTGAAAACGGAAGTCGAAAGATAATCTTAACAATAAGTCGGCTAACCAAAGCTCATCATAAGCCAAATAATCATTAGTGCTATCTCGTAGGGAAAACGGACTGCTGTCAAGCTTACCAGAGCGAAATTACAGTGTGTAACTGGTCGATTTTATTTCTGCAGGCTGAAATCCTTTGCACTAACAGCGTCCTCCCGTGAAAACTTGTCAAATTCAATAGTGGAAGGGCGCCAAAAGAACCTGCTGCCATTGGTTTGCTTCCTGAACGTAAAATCATTTTAGCGCCACACCAGATAGCATCGTCAGTGCAATGTCGTAAAGTCGAATTGGTGACAGCACACTTAATAAGCTGATGGAAAGTTTGTATACTAAAGCAACATCAACAGTATTCACACTCCGAGATACAAACCGACTTTACCAACGATACATAATCCCTTGTTATCTTCCAGTGAATTATTTCTTACGAGTAGTTTCATTACAGATTTCCCACACTCACGTTCTCCGTCCTCACATTATAAGTTTTTGCCACGCGCAGATTGTATATACTCAGCCTGCATGCGGTTGTTACGGGAGTTATACTGGTGAACCTGCCACATTGAACCAGCCTCGTCCTGGCCAACAGTTCACTCAGACGATACGCTGATGAGGAAAGATCCAATCATACTAGCAGCATTTTACCGGGTACGCGAAACCGCCAGTACAAAACAGATAATCCAGTACAGACAGGATGGATGCAGGTCTCATTCAGTAGAAATGAGATGCTGGTGGATTAAATTCACACATTACCTATGGTTTGTATGAAAACAGGCTCCGAAATTATTTCTCTCGCGTCACTCTATGTAGGTTTGAGAAATCTAACATCTGGTCCACATGTCAACCAGCAGTCCGCACGGCAGCAAACGTCTCCTTCATGGAAAATCCGAAGACGTGGCAATGTGCCCGATCTGTATGACGACGTACTTTACGGCTGCGTCATGTCACACATTCAAGTATGTGGTAGTGGCCCACTGGGGATTCTGCTTCAAACAAGGGCGGCGGCAATTAGTTGGTGCACCAAACATACGTGGTTCATCAGGTCGCCCTTCAACAGGAAATGATCCAATGTGCACAGACAAGGACATAAGAATCAGCTTGTTCTTCGGTCTGAATAATACATCCCCCTGTGTGTAATTGTCACCAATTCTGTCAACTTAACGCAGTGAATGTTTACCGCACAGGGCATGATTTGATGAGGCTACAGTTAAGTAAAACGGTACAGCGGGCGGGCAACGATAGGGTCACAAGAAGCGCGGACCATGGCCACTCTGGTGAGTTAAATGAGTATCTGAACCTGCCAGGTTGGGGGCCTAGTGACCGATCAAATCGCCGGTTAGAAACGCTACTCTAGGTGGCAGTGTGCATTGGTTAATGGCGTACCTGTATCCATTACGTTTTCAGTTCTCGTACTTAGCATTATTTCACTCACATCCCTATTATGCTGGGGGTATACTACGTCACTGCTGAGATGAACGGCGGTCCGAGGTGCACCACCTTCCGGGCAGACTGCTGTCGGTTAAAAATGAGTGAAGCTTACAACCGTTTCACAACTTAATCCCATAAACCAGGATCGCCCTGCAGGCGCTGTTGTGACGAGTAAGTGAGCGCTGCGGATAACACATATTTCATTTTAGTGTATAAAAGAACAAAAAGAAGTTGGTCCATAACAACAAACGAAATACTCCGTCGAATCAAAAACAGGTCACCGAGCCCGAAAACTTCATACCTCATATTCAGAGAGGAGATTTAGCCCGACAACATTACCATTCGGATCGGATTGTGGCTGCGCAGACGGTTGACAGCTGTAATCGGGGACATTTCTCGTCCTAGTGGAGCCAATCGGGACTCGTCCCTTCTTGTTTGATTCCCAAACACGCTTGACTGAGGTATATAGCCGCATTGTGGCTCGAGCATCCTCCACAGAATCATGCTCTCCGGCCTGTACTTGCACGCCAAGTACCTTCTCAGTGAGCTTGCGCAACGACGGTGTGCGGCCGGAGAAAAGCGCACGGAATGGTCGGTAGCGCGATGTGTCCCGTATGTCTCGACGAGGATGTGAAAGCATCAGGACCTGAAGAAACAAAATCGCATCAGAAAAAATCGAGAGACAGTACACAAAGAACTTTAAGACGACCACGCACCTCCAAGAAAACATAAGTGATAGCTTTGAAATTGATGCCACAACTGCATGGCATTCAAGCTCCTAAAAATGTCCAGGAGTTCAAGGGTGAAGAAAAAAACAACACTAAAAGCAGTCGAAAAGCTAGTAATAGCGTCCTGGGAGTTATGAACAGAGATCAACCGATGGGGTCGGACACATTCGTGATATCTCTATTGTGCATTTACATATTATATTCGAAGATATTGATTCCCCGTTGCGGAGTTATGGTAGATTGTGTTGTATAGCAGACAGCTTCGTTTGTAGTGAGTGTGTACTTTCGGGAACTAAAGGGCAATTATCAACGCCAGGAAGACGGTGGGCCAGAAGCGACTTTTGGAATGGTGTGCACGCACTATGGAGGACCTGTCATCAGAGAGAACGATAAAGTACAGCTGCGCCATATGTGAATATGCGTCAGCCGCGCAAATGGGTGTAAGTGTTTGTGGTTCTTTTTTTCAACATAAGCTGTATGGGAATTCAATAGAAATACACCAAGCTTCGCAGGCCCAAAAGCGTCTTTTGCGGCCACAACATTTTTTGGGGAACGTCAATAAGTGGACAGGTCATGTAACAAGGATAACCGCTCGTTTGTCGACGCCGAAGTCCATTGACGCAAGGTTCAAATGGAAAAAACGATGACATGATGCAAAGAAATGAAGACAGCTGCCAGTACCTTAGTCACTAAAGATCCGGCTTACATCCCAGATTGAAGCCTCTGTGCATCATGATTAGTGGCCTCCGTTTCGGATAAGTCTGTCAGAATGACCGAAGCCAAAGGACGCCTGCACATAACATTCAAAATAAGCAGCCTACGCTGCATCACTTGTGGTTTCACTCACACACACCGCGTATCCAGTGAAAACCCGAAGAAATAAAACTAGAAGGCGTGTGAGTGAGGCCTTGGGGTACAGCCGGTCAATGTTGATTAGCGAACTGATAGGCCAGCACAAAAACTGAAGCCCCTATCTCTCGGGAAATAAACAGAGAAAGACTCCAATGGTGAGAACGGAAATGAAAAGAAAAATACCGAAAAAAAAGACGAGCGTTTCGATATTGCAGAAGAAATAGTGTTGGAGCTGACTGTTAATGAGATTCAGCAGCGCGAACGTTACACAATTTTGGCTGGACCGTCTGTGAAGAAAAATGGGCAAAGCGAGATAATGGAAGTCGTAAGGAGGGTAATGTGCGCACAGTCTTGCTTTTATTCACATTGGTTTTTCAATCAAAGGCTACTGGCATGATCTCCGAGTCAACCGCCCTCCTTAATCACAACCGAAATACCGTGAAGTACGAAACATGACGAATCTCTCCACAATTACTTGTAAAATGGCTAGCGTACTCAGACGGTACTTTGTCTGAATGCCATGTCTACACTGTCAAAACATAATGCGGCGCCAATTCATACGTGGTTGTCATTCTTCATTCAACGTTTTTCAAGATTTTCTCACCTCGATAATCCAAACTCTGCACTGTTACCTTCGCATTTTGGCATCGACATGTCCCATGGGTTGCCAGGATGGGCAGCCACAACACAACCACACAGCCAGCAAGGAAAACAACCGGAATCACGAACTTGCCGAATTAATCAGTGAACATGAGGCAGTTTACGTAACTCGGATAACCTTTGTTGAATGAAATGGTAGTTCTGCATATTATGGTTCACAGGAAACTTGCTGTTGAACAACCTAATGAGATACATGTGAGGTGGATGCTATCAGACCGCTGAAACCTGCATAAACAAACAAGCGAGGTGACCCGGGGCTACATTAGGAAAAAAGGTTCTGTAGTAAACGTCGTAACTGATTAAATATTTAGAGTTTTATCGACCAGAAACAGAACTGTATAAAATAGTTAATTATCAATATGCACACAGGGTGCACACACCGTTCCTCCAAAGGAAAGCCGTTTATGTTCATTTGAACGGCGGCGTGCTTTCTATGCGTCTGACCCCAAACTCATATGGATAACAGGTGTTCGCAGACCTTATTTTCCTGGATGGTTGGTTTTATCGACCAGAAACAGAACTGTATAAAATAGTTAATTATCAATATGCACACAGGGTGCACACACCGTTCCTCCAAAGGAAAGCCGTTTATGTTCATTTGAACGGCGGCGTGCTTTCTATGCGTCTGACCCCAAACTCATATGGATAACAGGTGTTCGCAGACCTTATTTTCCTGGATGGTTGGTGTTATGCCCAGCAGAAGTGCGTATCGTTATCAAAATCAGGTGATGGGCTATGTACCCTTGAATTCAGTGGAAAACAAATTGAAATATATAGTTATATGTCCACTTTCAAATGGTTCAAGAGTATTTCCACACGGTTGACAGTCGGCTTCGAAAGTAGAAAAGTTCACTTTGAAACGAATGTATTGACGTGACGTCACAGAAACAAGATTAATTTTCAACAGAACCAAATCATCAACGAGTGGTAACTTGTAGCAACGTTGTGGTGACTTCGCCCGGCCACAGGCTATGCAATATCGTCCATTGTGTGCTGGAAGTTCACTTTGATCAAGAACAACACACGATAAGTGAACAGATTCTGTTACCTAGACAAATTAATCGTACACGAAGTGAGGCACCGATATATCTTAGAATCAGGGAGACGAGATCTGCATAGCGATCATGCCTACGTTATTGGACAATCGAAATAACCACTGCAGTCGATGGGAACACAGTGCCTTAAACTGCATGTGGTAATGACGGGAAGAAAATGTCGTTCGTCCCGAAGCATATTAATCTTGATACAGGTACTAGGTGCGGGTCACAGAGGCGACCGGTGTATGCGATGCAATTCAATGATGTCTATCCCAGTGCTGATTGAAACACCGATTCTAATCTATTCAAAAACCATTATTGAGGAGCAACCATATATGTAACGAAATGAAGGATGAACTAGGTGAATGATGTTGGACGATCGAATTAGAGTCCCGAATGTGTACAATAGACAAAAAGGTTTAAGGTCTCCGACGCATTAGGAATATAAACAGATATGAGCAAGCATGTAGACGCTGAAAACAATCAAACACAGATGCGTAAGAATTAAAACAAGCGATGGGTTGAGGGTATCAGTATTACACGGGCGATCTCGATTAGAATGATTGTGAGTCGAAGATGCGTGCGATCGAAATGACCGAAAAGCATTGCTAGAAAAGAGGACTTAGTTACCGTGGAGCGATGGGAGTTGATATCTCCTCATTATCTAGGATATAAGTCAAGTTCAGTCTTCAGCTTTTACAACACATCGTGTTTGTTACCATGTGGCACGCGATGTCATGTGTAAACCAAACATCACAAGACAGGTAAAAACTAGACAGCAGACGTCGACAAAACAGGGTTCACACCCGCAGCTGTGTAGTTGACAGCCGGTTATCGTTAACTTACCGTAAGCTCAGATTGAGAGAAGAGAAGAGAACCTTACTAGTGTTCTTGATTGGTCAGGTCGATCAGCAAAGCAGGGAGCCAGAAGCACGTCTAGCTGGTACTTGCTTGGGATACACCGGACGTAATCGCTACTGCATATGACCTGTTACCATGCTATTAACAGCGATACAGAGCATGGTTTTAAATGCCAACCGAGTGGCGTTCAATCAGGTAAACTTGAAACGAGGTCGACAGTGTCAAACTAATCAAAAGAGGAAAGACATGAATAATTACCTACAAACATGCGTTTTGTACTATAACGGCGATTCTGTGGTCGTGAACATAGATAACAAACCACACTGAACGAAACGGTCCCAACTAATCATTAGCAAACCCTCTGCTCGTGTACTTGTATTGGGCAGTTCTCAAAGTGAGTGGGAGAACAAAACAAACAACCGAATTATATACGTACTAAAGAGGCCAAAATGTTCAATCGTCAGTACATTAGTGGTCAATATTAGAAGTATCATCAGCAGAAGAAAGACCATTCGGTAAGCAATCCAGGGGTCTATCGTTCACACCCTACCTTCAAATCGTTGTTGATCGAATGTCCAACCAAAATCCGACCTTTGCACAGCTTCGCTACCTCCCGATGAACATCATTAAACGAACGGGCAGGTCCTCCTGGTCTAAGATCAGCGGGACGTATACCCGAATAAGGAGTTCGGTAGTCGGTTACGCGCTCCTTCGGCCGAACATAGGCATCTAGCAACAGGTGTCCAAATTGGTTAACGATGGAGACACGAGCCAGTGCGTTCTCTTTGCCTTCATAACCCACGCCAACAAACTCGCAATCAATTGCAATTCGCCGGGTTGGACTGCGAAATAGGAGGAAATTAATTCGAAATCACTGCCCGCACTTTATGTGAATATTTTAGCAACCACACGGTACAGGAAGATGAGTACAACAGAGCCTGCTAAAGTACACGCTGACTATGAACGTCTACATACTAGTTATCGCATCATACAACCCACCGGAAACAGGAGATAGAAGTGATCACTCAGAAAATGCGCTGGCCCTGTTGCCCGCAAAAAGGCACACAGGGTCTACAGGTACGGAACATGGCTGTGCGCTGACGATCTCCACGATGGTTGGGAGACATTGTTCGCCAGGCAACAATGACACAAGCTTGAAAATTTGAGATTTTAACCTTGACACGATAAAACGTTTATTGCCGAGTTTCATGCTAATTCACTAGGAGAGACTCGAACGTGAAAAATCCGCGGTTTGACGAAATTTCGAACCAGTGAGAAAAATCATATGGTCAAACGCCGCAAGCGCTATTTACCAGCTGCGCCACAAATTTTAGGGTCAGTTACTCACCTGACCCATTGTCTCATTTGGAACTCACTAGGGTCTATGTAGCATCAGGCTATTCAAGCCAACACAGGTAGTAAAAGCCTCCTAAGTAAGCCCGATTTAAACCCAAGAAATCCCGGCGTTTGGAGAAACTACCGTTGATCTACGTTGACACCAACCACCAAACCAACAATCATGATCAAAGTCAAGACTACCACCTCTTGTCTAGTTTTCAGTAAACAAACAAAATGTCCAACAGAAAGGTTGCTTACGACCGTAAAACCATATCGGACATTTTGCTAGATTTCCAATTTTCGTGAACACCTTCAACGATCACAAGGCTCGCTGAACCATGCATGAACAGTAACCTCAACCAAGCACCGGTCTATGGTGGCATGCTCGAAGCCGTTGGTTGAATAACAGTCGATTGACCTTCGTGGTCTCAATAGACCTTATAAAACACAAAGATGAGCAGCGTGCCAAGCAACTGCTGATTCAATGATGTCCCCGAAAAACCGCTGTTTACATTCACCAATTTATTCATTTAAACACGCATTCGTTTGTTGATTCATAATGGCGCGAGCCTGACTAGGCGATACATAAACTACGGCCGACGTTCCCCTACAAATGACAAGCAATATACCACATGAAACAAATTAAGGAAAAATAGACAAAAAAACTATATGCAGGCACGCCACTGACTGCTGCATATAGCCATCTCAAACAACGTCTCCAATAAGCGATTGGAATGACTACGAAATCCACAACCAGACGATCAACACCTGTCCACTTTAATCAGCGAAACAGTCAAGATGCACATAGATTGATCACGTCGTTGCTTAGCCACTCCATGGTTTTACCCAGCTATAGTCTCGGCAAATTAAGCTTGATGCAGAATATGCTCGGTTGGCATTCAGAGCAAGTAACCTAACCAACGAAATGAGTGTGAAGTGCCTTTCGTACAGACCAGTCCAGTTATTTAACTTGTTCAGCATGACCTGCCTGCTATTGGCAACAGGGCCAAGGTGGGCGATTTCATGCGTCATATCGGTAAACTTAGTGTTAGAAAGGAATTTAACACTAGGCTCACTAGATTCCTCATGCACGCCCTCAAGAATTTCGACCATGAGAAAAATGAACATACAGAGGGAGATCAGACAACCGTTATGTGCACTACTAAAAGGAAGGGACATCTGAGAAAACTGCCAACAAACTCCCCCTGCTTGCAGCGCCAGCAGACAACCAGCCTAGCAGATGCACACATTCTCCGGAGCTCCTTTACGAAGGAGATAGTTCAGGAATACGTAAAAAGCAACCGAATCGAAACCATCCGCTATTTTTAAAATACCATGAACGCTGATTGTAGACGAAAGTGCAGACAATTGAAGACAAATCGAAAGGTAAAAAAAGGTTAATGCATCCCCGGGTTAGATTAAAATCTTGTCCGTTATTCACGCAGCTGACTAGCAATCAGTTCAGTGAACCAACGTAGTACAAAGCAAACGAGTAACTCGAACTCAATAGGCGCTAGACTGATGTCTCTGTAGTTATCACAGATTTCGGATCACCATACTGAAAACAGGAACAGCTCCAATTAAGCAACAATCACGAAGTATCTCTCCAGTTTCCCAAACCGTCTGAAGTTTTATTAATCCCGATATCCGTCTATCTCGTCAAACTATAAAAAGAGAAGGAAAAGATTTCGTTCAGGGGCTTGTTACGACGTGAAGAGTCAAACTCCAGATCCATTCGTGCTTTCGAAAGAGGGCCGTCCGGAAGACAGTAACTGACAAGCTAGGTGCCGTTGTCCAGATGCTCCGGTTGTTCCACAAAATGTTTCGTGGGACTCGTCTGTGACAAGCGAACCGTTCATTTCAGTCACGGTCTCACTTGTGCAAACTCAACCGCGGATCAGGGAAAATATCATTCTGCTATTCTCAAACACAAAGACTCACTATAACACTTTTGTTTATTCGACCAAGCGATGCAAGTGTTTAGTAAGCTCTTAGTAAATTCTTAATAATGATCATATTTAGAGCCACGAAGAACCGAGAGACGCATGGTCACAAGGTCCACCGATGTGACCGACATCCAATCATAACAGCACGTTAGGAGCATACCTCGTCACAGCGTACTACCAAAACTGCTCCGACTTGTTCTCAATGTTTGTCAGGTAATCCTGCCTGAATTAACCTGGGCACCCTGTTTGTCAGCGACAACTGAGAAGTCGTCCTCACGTTCTCTTTGTTAAAATGTCAGTCAATTTTTTTGCATCAACTTCCAGGCAAATAACCAAACGAAACGGGTGCATGAACCAGCGCAGTTGCTCCAAACTGCATGATAGTCTTTAACCGAGTCGCACCATCCACAAATGACTATTATATCGCCGACTAGTGATGACGAGATTCAGATTCGGCATCACCACAGAGATGTATTCACATCGACAGTTGTTTAAAGGTGAATTCACGTAAATAACAGTCACAAACACAATTCTGAAAGGAAGCGCAAGTCAAGCCCCGGATTTAAAAGGATGGCTGACCACCTCAAAAGCACTAAAGTTTGCCAGCTTTCTTGATGTCAGTAAACAATTGCCGCTCGAATGTAAAAGTGAGAAAATGCGGCGGGGGGGGACAGAAATAAAATTGGAAACTGGTAACGACTGAATAAGGCTATTGTAGAATAAACGATAATTTCCGATTCTTCGCGATCGCTCAGATGGCAGGAGGGAGTTGACAAAAGAGACTCCACTACGAACCTCTGATTTAAAAATCTAATCTACAAACCGCAGAAAATCATTATCATTTTCAGCTTCGAACTGTGTCCGTGGGAACAATGGCTCGGGTTGCCGTTGATTCTGATAATAGATCAGGAGGCAGCGGTGTTATGAATATACGTAAATGTACAGTGAAGAAGAGGTAAAAGAAACATTTAACAACAGTTTCACGAAAAGGAGCCGATAAGTTTAGGGATACAGGCTCGTCACTGACTGCGATGTAATGCCATTTCAGAACGTCTCTCATTAGCGGATGGCCGCGAACTACCCAACCAGGCAGACGGTATCTACAACCTTTGTTAAGTAAAACGGTGAAGGCTTTCGCAGCCTGTGAACAAGTCACCGCCTTGCGACTTCTTCTAATCATCATCAGCCATATCGAACGACGTACAGTGACACAGAAGCTCCGTTGGCATACGGAGCACATGAGTCAACCAGTGAAGACTGCGCATTTTCAATATCTCGGTTATCACCTACGAACATGCATATTTCCCAAACAAGCGCCAAAAGACTGTCGCGTTGCTCATGAAGTCAGCCCATTTGATACAGGCTAACTGGCGGAGACAACGGTGATCGAATATTGAGAATCTATAATGCATCTTCCACACTAATGGGTCAGGTATCTGATGGACACAGAAAAATTAACCGCACACACGCATCATTAGCTCTGCCATTAATCGACAAACAGACGTCTCTGCGACGCCACAAGTTACGGAGGCTGGCGAATGAACTATGTGGACATCTCAACAGCAATATTTCCGGTTGAGAAGATGACACCACTCAGGTAGATGAAGCGATCGACAGTCTCTAGCGGCCAGCCTGCAATAACAAACGCAGGATCAGTATCAACCTAATCTCCTAACGATATTTTACACTTTGAAGATGCAAACTATAAACCATACAAACCAGACACATCGTGTAACCGACTCAGCATGTCCTGCATCCTATCTGTAGAAGAAACAAATGATGCCATGTCACCCGCATACCCATTATCAGCTTTGGGATTAGGTCCCACATTTAGAAAAATAACACAGGAGGAGAGGATGGGAATCACTTGTAGAAACCTATGTATAAACTCAAGCAGCCAAAAGCAATATATTTGCGTATTTCATAAAAACAGTAGTAATGTACGTTAGAGTAGAACGTCATACGCGACACAACAAGAAAAAGAGGCGAACGGAAAATTTCCATACCCTGTAAAAGAGGACGGCTTAACCAGGGTTTTCGAGGTGGCCGGTTGATCTTCACGCGAAGCAGCAATCAGTGCCGGTGAAACCCCTTCAAACCAGACGTCAGAGTTGTGACGTGAATGAAATCGAGAGACCTTCCACTTGGATGAAGAAATCTTTATTTTGCTGTCAGCCTGGTGCTTCGAATGTGTCGAGACTTTGTCACGCACGACACCGCCGTTGGACCCATCCAATCTAAACAAAAAAAGATAATCATTAAGACAGTTAAATGCTTTACAGCTTTTACAAAGAAATAAGCAAGTATGAAATACAGTTCAAAAATGAGAGAAACATTAGAATTGTGAACACTCACGAAGGATTTTCAAACTCAATTAAAATAAAGGATGAACGCTGCTATGTGGGATATCTGATTAAATGCGGTTGCCAAGATAGCCCACGCGGCAGAAACGGTCGAGACTTACAAGTTACCTGGTGTATCCAATTTTCCAGCCTCACAGAAAACAAAAATATTTCAAAAGTTTTCAAGTCTGAGGGTGGGCATAGTTCCCGAGATCTTGGGGACAACACACGTCTTTGTTGTTGCTCATGAAGTACACTGGATGAAAACATACCCGTGGTGATCAAAACAACGAAATGGCGTAAATTTAAACCACGTCTAGTAAAACGACGAGTTGAGACAGCAACAGAGGTTAGGTCGCTTTTCAACTAATAATCGAACAACCATTTTCAGCTAAGATGATAGACCATTTGTTCAGTGAGCACGGTTTACCTTTCAGGCAGCATGGTCTGAAGCAATATCTTCCGCAATGTACACCGTTTCGTACTAATCATATTAAATTATTTCGGACTACTACCTTGTCATTGGTTGACATCAATGCCCATAACGATATACCGTATTGATTCCGAAAATAGATGACTCAAGATGAAGAAAGTTCCAGCGATCTGGCAAAACGGAAATGGAGGATTTACACAGTCAACAGCAGAATGATTTCAAACCGAATACCACCCACATTAGGTAGCAGCCTTTGCATTAAGATAAACCTTTCGGCCGACCGGCTTCGTCGAGTTTCGTTCTTAATAGAACTTCATCAGTAATGAATAGCCTTGTCCGGGACGGAATTTGCACTCCAACTCTCATATGTGTGAATAACGTGTTAGCCACAAAACCAGTATTCTCACAATAAGAATGGCCAATAAATCATATCTGAACACTCAGTCATAACCTTGCCTGATTGTTTCAAAAGAAGAAAACAGACTCTCTGTTCACTTTAATCGATAACGCTACGATCAGGAACTCATCAGTTGGGCTGAATTCACGGTCTACATTGTATAAATTGAGCAATGCAATTAGTAAGGAGTGAGGTTCAAGGATTTAGATTATTTCAAACGGAACACTCAAATTCGATTGCAGTCCCTGCATTCAGACAGGATAATAACAGATTCGCTGAAGATTGGGAAACCACGTCTCGTGGATGTTTCAGGAAAAAAGGGTGATTCAAAAGGACTAATGGGAAACTGGAATGTGAAGTTCAAAATAGGCGATAGAAATAAATCCTTTCTGATAAACTTCTACAAGAGAAGACAGCGAAATCAAACATTTCTGTGCCAGAAACGACTGGCTATATTTCGCATCAAAGCCCCATTTTGGTTAGTAATTTACGTATCCCGCCTGAACCTATAAAATTTCTATAATCAAACAAAGCATCACCTCCGCGATGAGGTCGCATTGTCAGGCACGGGACAGTTTACCGTGCTAAATCCGTCAGAGGAAGTGAAATTATGTCATACTACTTGAAGGCAATGAGTAGTGAGCGTCTTAAACGCCAGATTAAAGGTCTCGTACTTTTTCCTCTACAACGAGCACAGTCCCGTTTCCCGGATGGAATCAACGAGGAAGGATCAGTGCACACAACAAGAACTATCCACGCCAACCACCGTACAAACGGTATTTTTTAAATATTATTTCACGAGGATTAACATGTTTCTGTGTAAACGTTCTAAGTACAAGAGGAACGTGCAGCTGACTAGCCACCGCTGCAATGACCAGCATTCACCTCTTAAGATCTCAAGTAGACAAACAAAGGAAGCCAAAAAATTGGATAAACAAACAGATGTGTAATGAATCTTACGACAGTTAATTATTGTACCTCCTCATTATCTGATAACACATTCGATCGGCTAATGACAATAATACCTTAACATCGAGTAGGGTTATGGTTTTCATTTCGTAATATTACGGAGGAGTAACGGGAATTTCTAACATTATAGGCCGTAGACTATCCACAATTAATAGTAGCTTCGACAAAGAAATAAGTCATTTTGAAATTAACACAACCCACATTCGATCGCAGCCTTTGCATTAAGATAAACCTTTCGGCCGGCCGGCTTCGTCGAGTTTCGTTCTTAACAGAACTTACCAGTAGTGAATAGCACTGTCCGGACCGGAAGTTGCACCCCAACTCTCACGTATGTGAGATCAGCATGCTAATCACAACACCAGTAACCTCACAATAGGCATGACCGAATAATCAAATCCAAACGCTCAACCACAACCTTGTATGAATAGTGTTCAGCTTGCCCGATCATTTCGAAAGGAGAATGAACAGAATCACTCTGTTCTATCCAATCGATAACCCCGTGATCAGGGCCTCTCTTCGGCTAGCCCACTTCGAAAGGTGGGAATGTGAGCTCTGATGCGGACGAGGACACGCACTACTGATGATAAGTCTAGAGCCTCTTTTCGAAGTGGGCTAGCCGAAAGGTTTATCTGAATGCGAAGGCTTCGATCGAGTGTGGGTGGTGTTCAGTTCGAAATAACTAAAATCTCCGAACCTCTAATATTGGTAAAACTTCTCGTTGACTCCATCGAAAAAGAAAAACACCCCAATTTCACTAGCTGAACAGAATTCATTAACAATGTACGTTCCTGTCGCAGTTAAAAGTAAAGGTCCAGTTTTTGTGCTTGTGAAGTCAGTACGACGACCAGTACTTTGATGAAAAACGCCGAGCACGATCAAGTCGGTAATTCCAAACGCTCCATCACAATCCCTTATAATGAGATTACACAAGCGCTATCTTGTCACGAGCGAGAGAAAACCCATTTCATCAGGAATGTCAAGTTAGATTGAAATCGCAAGCGTCACTTATGCTGTTGATCAATGTGTTAAACAGTGACGAACAGCTGGGAAATTTGAGTTCGCCAAGTTAAACGCAACTCATAGCTGACCAACACCTTCAGATAAAATAATTTGCTTCGGCAAGCATCGGGCATCCAACTCAATAGTTTCTCAGTAATTAGATCTCAATAGTAATGCATATCACTGCTGGAAACGAGCCTAATGCTTATTTATCCAAGTCGGCCAACCAGACAGGAAGAAACAATCTGATAACGAAGGCAGTAACAGTTCAAAACCGCCTCCTTCCTCGAAAAAACGATTTTATCCAATCGAAACGAGCGGAGCTGTCCAGAATAGTCGAGAGGTAACCATGATTATTTTTTTACCTGTCCGACCGCTATGTTCATTGATGGATTAGTGACCTCAACTATTATTTTCGGTAACTGTCCTTCGATTTTCTGATTCGAGAATGTTTTTAGGTCACTATGCACCATATAAATACCTTGTAATTTTCTCTTGTCGCACACGTTTTTGGAGCGGAACAAAGCTGCTTTTTGCACCCGTCTTTTGGTTTGTCTTGGGAGCAATTACGGGGACAGTCGCGTTATTTTCGGGACCGAGATTTTCCGTGTTAATTATTACAAGGAGGAGAATCCGATTTCTGTCAAGCGCATTACTATATCGAGGACGAACCAGCGTATTCTTTCGAGAGTTTACAACAGTAACACAATATGAGTAGTATCCAATCAGTAAATTAGATGGTGTTCATTGATATCGGGCTCTAGTTAATAATTTTCTTACACAGTTAATCCCTATCAAAAAACGATCAAAGCACGTTGACCAAATGCATCGCTTTTATAACAAATAAGTTTGCCATAAGACAAACCAAACGTAAATAAACATGGTCTGATTGGCCATCGAACGCTGCATAAATAATATCGGCATACTAAACACGAACAAGATTGCTGACAGGAGTCAAATAGTTGCTATTGAAAATATTAAAACCACTTAGAGACATTGTGGTGTAACACACAAATTGACACTAAGAACCGGACAGCTCAGTTAGAACAGTTGGACATAAGTGAACACTTGATGAGCTCATTCGCATTATAAGCACAATATCCAAACTTTGTAAAGGATTGTAGGTTATGGTCGCAATTATATTTGCAATCATAACGGCCTTCTGGAAGTAACTAAAATAGTCTCTGCTGATGATCTCTGGATACAAGGTGGTTCCACAATTCTTCAACAATTAATAAATTAAAAAATCAAACAGAAGTATCCTTTGTGACGAAGGTGGCACGATTTCAACCATTTTCCGTTAGAAGAGTATACAAAATACTTGCCATCCTTTTGTATTTTCCAAGCGAATGGATCAATAGAAGGTATACGATAAAAAATAAACGGATCAAAACAGAAACCACTCGGTCACTAAGAAACGTATGTTAAACACGTGGAGTTCGGGCCGAAAATTTCGAACTGCGTGCAATTCCAATAATCGTCACATAGGGTATAAGTCAACACAGTTGGTCGAGACGCATAGGAAACAGGGAGAAGTGTATCACAAACGTCGCATGTTAACATTGTGGCATAACAGAAGTTTAACTAAGGCGAACGCCTCCTAAGACGGCAGATAACTGACCTGGAATATACAGTAACCTTCGTTGTTTTTTTGGTTCGTTTGCCTGCACATATAGGTTTCGTTTCTGACGAGATAGTCCCGTCAGGATCCTTGTGAGATTGCAAGTGGATGGATTTCATGACTGAAAGGATGATTGGTGAGAAGATAGTATCACTCGAGAAATAACCAAAGGAAATCAAGTAGAAAGCAAAACAAGCTGGTAGAAATTGCTCTGATTTATTTCAAAAGTTATATACAAAAGAACCGAGGGTAGATAGTCTCATCGAAGGTTCAGCACGCCTAAGGGATATCCCAACATAGACACGATCCGAATAACCGGTCCAACTCCACCCACAACGAGCACGCCATCAGTAATATCAACTAGACTGGGATCCTGATACGGTGGTTCAACAAAGTCGACCAGGAGGATGTGTCCGATCCGCGAACGCGTCGGTTCGCTGAGAGATACAGAGGACAAAAGAGAGCCACTGTGGTCCCACCGATACAGTCGTCCGGAGTTGCCGCCCGAGATAATTTGCGCATCCCCACTGCCAGATGAAAACAAGGTAGTCTGGACGTACCAAGTTTCAGGGGAATCTGCGGCGGATGAGAGTAAGTGATCCAGTGAATGCAGATAAAGGGAGCTCACAGAAAAAAGTAAACCAGTCAGACATAGTGTAGAATCTGTTATGATTCGCGGTTATACGCAGTCTATCACTGCAGCTGAAAATCTCTTGATTCGGGAAGAACAAGACGAAATATTGAAAGTTTAAACAGATCAAACTGGTCCTGTACATAACACATTAGTAATCAACAAACACGCACAACTTACCACCGAGGAGTGTCTGTACACGGAACTAAACCGTTGGCCACTGGCACTTTACAAAGCAGTGACGTAAACAGCTATGTTGAGCGGTGTAAAAAAACAAGCAAATTGCTGTTTGTTATATCAACAAGAAAAACATCGTGGAGGGGAATGAAGTTAACATTGGATACCTTCACACCTTTATAGATAAAATGGTGGTATGATGGACAGCGTGTCGGTGTGCTGTCTGATGATTGGCAGTTCCATTCCCTGAGCCGCCGTTTAGTATAACCACATTACTCATAAAACTTGCAGTAGTCCAAATTCTTTCTCAATGATTCTGTCCTAAATCAGAATATGGCCGAAAAACACTCACCATCCGGAAGAAGTGGTACCATGGGCCTGCAAGCACGACGATTCCACAATGACAAAAACGGTCCGCCACCGGAGGCGAACCAATCTGAATCAGACGCGTCGCATGCCAACGCGGTTAGCCAGTCCCCAAAGTGCGGTCTAGCGAGTGACGGGAAGTCAGACGGCCGAAACGAACTGCAAACTTGATCACAGCGGTCGTCCCAAAATCGAACGAAGCCATCTTCTGAGCAAGTGGAAAACTAGATAAACAGGTTGAGCGAATAAGAAAAGAGTCTACTTGAGTCGGTCCGGCGAGACACAGAGAATGGACAGTGGATTTGTGGGCATTTATGGTAGATAAATAGACCAAATCCGGGTCGAATCTGTACACATGGACAAGCCCAGAATTAGTGCTCACATACAGACGGTCCATGTCCGACTGGTAGCGGAGGTTGGTAATCTGAATAGACCGATAAAACATCACGGAAACGTGTTATCTAACTCACGGCTGTGCTGTCCATCGGTACGGTATTGGTTGGAATGCTTCGACGGCTGACCGGTCTTAACAGACCACCGGAACTCCACTTGAAACACCATAAATCCGCGCTTGAACCACACAACAAGTACTCTCGTGCCGTACACAAAGTAAGCCAGCTGGAAATCACATCTAACGGAAGTACGTGATTCGGTTTTGATTCCATCTGAGACTCTATAAATACAGCAAATGAAATCTCATACAACACAAAAAAACACGTACGAAAGAGATCGGACGAGATGGAATATACCAGTAACCGATGCATAGTTGTGCCAAAAGCAACATACTGTCCGCACGGGGAGATCGCATTGGACAGGACGCTAGTGTACGCGATTTGACGAATTTCGTCCAGAGTCATTGTATAACAACGGAATCTACGAGGACAGTCAAAGCTGCAAAATGGAAACCATGTGAATAGGAGTGGGTTAATACAAATGATAACACACACGACCTCCACCTCCATAAACACACATAAACTGAATCCAAGCTATAAAGTCCCAGAAGAAGAGTTGAGCGAGCAGCTTGTATTTTTGGTCGATGATGCAGAGGATGAGAAATACATATGATAAAGAATAACAAGAGACAGCGGTCGTATCCATCAAAACTGTCGTTCAGAACAATCGACCTAAACAAACTCGCCAGACGCTAGAGAAGAAAGCAGAAGGGAAAGGTCAACAAGTGAGTGATAGCGTGATGGATGCGCTCATTCCGTATCCGAAAGCGAATGTGTACTTGAACCGGGCATACGATGTAGATCGCTTGAACTCCAGAGAAAACCTACCAAAAGAGATTAGGTGTCCAATAGATGAGTCATCCCAAAGTGTAGTAGGATGAGAAAGATCAAATAATAAGGAAGATGGTCAAAACAGTGGCTTACAATGAAGAACAGACGAAATAACTTTTAAAAAAATACCCATTGTTACTTTCTGGTAAGTTTATAGGCCTGTAATGCAAAACACGACACGTTCACAGTACAATGGATAAAAGCAACGAGTTACCGGTCATAATACATCCTAATCTGGCGGAAGAAGCACGCTGGTTGTGGGAATAAGCGTTTACAATCACACCAAAATCATTTTGATACGGAGTGTAGTCAATAGGATAGGTTCGTGAACGTAACAGTCCAACAATGAAAACAAGTAGAATATGGCATTAGACTTGAATATGAAACACTTACTCGAACTCGGAGTCATTGGATCGTCCAAATTGCTCAATTTCGGAGTAGCCAGACCAGCGTTAAAGGCGCTTGGAAGTGGGGTGCTATCACCACGAGGCGTCGTACAGGCGGCATGTGGAGTCTGTGCCCCATAGGCGAGCTGTGTGTACAGTAAACACGCAGAAAATAGGCAAGCGATTGAACGAGCGATCACGTCATCGTGAGAAAATAATTTCAACTTAATAAAGACAGGAGGTGATTTAACGACACAATCTTAAAAGAAACCAATGAGAATGTCTAACATCTCTGCCACGAAATACGGTTCAACTCCTTTCCAGATAATGTTTCCGACCAAGAGGGAAATGGATCTAAAGTGGTAGTCATCAAAGTGGGCGATATCGCTCCCCGGGAGTGATGTGAGGACATAAGAGGGTAATAAACAGAAAGTGAACAGGGAGGAACGACAGAGAGAAATCTCAAATTTCTGAATACAATTTATCTAAGGTTGATTCTGATTGACCCTCAGACTAACGTTGATAAATCGATATCGTTACAACACGTTCATTCATAAAAATGACCCTTAAACTGATGTACTAAATAACGTGCTGAGTTGATACCGTTCTGACTTTAGCATTCAAATTATGCATGTGGAATGAACAGGTCGAAGAAACTGTCTTGGAAACGAACGGAACGACAAACCCGTGGTTGGAATGTCACGTCTCATGTCATGTCTCTGCTGACATAAGAAATAAACAAGTAAAGACGCATTATCAACGCTGAATCCGTATTGGGGCAGGAAAATGAACTGTCTGAGGTATTTGGCGTATGTTGTTGAGTCTACTCAACTTGACGAAGAAAGCAACCACGGCTCGATGCTCCTGGTCCAAAAAAGTCACGATAAACGGAAACATTGCGGCAGAAAACGAGGAGCTACAGTGCGTTTCGCCCTAACACCGTATTGAATGGAGTCAACCACCACGGCTGACCCAGAACAAATGAAATAGGATGCGCAAACCACCGATCCTATAGATATAAGGGCAAGCACCTATAGAAATGAAACTGGATTCTGATCAATCCAAAATTGCTTTGGATCCTAATTGCTTACGACACTATCTTTTATCCTGTAGTTACTACATCCCTTGCGTTGTACCCAGAGCTGTTTTTACGGATATTCAATTGCGATTTAAATATGCATGCGTGGACACTACACCATAAACAGTAATCTAAATGAAGAATGGATCCATCATACTGATTTTGACTTTTTGTTTCGAACATACGTTAGTTCAGATGCATTATGCTATTTCAAAGCATGGAATGAAAACTGTTTCAAACAGAATACCGAACGTATTTTCTCTGGTCGTTGACTTCTACCGATTGTCATTATATCGTGATGTTGCACCCTAATGTTTTATCCATACGCCGTGTCCCGATGTTTCACCCACACACTTGATTGGTTTCGGACTATATTAGCACACGAAAGCACACCTTGTCTTGTTGAGCACGAGCCCACAGGCAGTACATGTGCGCGTCTGTATGACTGGCACATTTGCATGATTCACCTACCCCTCGGGGAACATCAGTGTAGTCGTAGCCTCGCATCTGTCCGCGTCCAAGTGGGCTGTGACATGTGACCACTGTGATTGGACAGCTGATCCTTGACCTGTCTACACTCGCGTGTTGCTACCGTTCAGCTTATGGCCTCACTCCTGCCTGACTGTTATAGCCTGCAGTTTCATCCGTATGTCTATTCCCCTAGCTATAATACATTATTACTATTTAACAATATCCGAATATTAGGTTGTCAGTACATCACATACACTCCATGAAACACTAAACGCGACAACTTCCCATGCCTCCGTAAGGATACACGTCAGAAACCAAGTCACAGAACAGCTTAATGCCGACACCGAACAGGCAATTACACACCACTTTTGCGGCACCAAGCGTTTGCTACCAAACGACAAACTAAGAACCATACTGAGCTGGAAATTGTCAGGCAACCTGAACGTAAACACTGCCGTAAAAAGTGTCAGAGTCATTAACGCGAAAAAAGTTCAAGCTCATGGGGCACAGAGGAATGTGTGGTTCAGCTCAAGTGACGTGGCAAATCAATAAGTGCAACTCGATGATGTGGTGTCAACAGTGACAACCAAGACATAAAGTAGTGAACTGAATAAAATGTGTGCATGAAGTGGAATACGAGAAGTAACACAAACCTGTGGTGTGCGCATCTCACGTAGCGGCGTGACGCGTGGCGTTGCAGCGCCGTACTGGGAATCCATGATCCGACCGCCACTATCCAACAGAGCAACGTTTTCGCGTGCTACTGGAACCTTCTTGAATTGGCTGTGCAACTCAAGGACCACGTGAGTCGGAGTGGCATCACATATAATGCCCAACAGGCCCTTCAAAGTTCCCTGGGGAAAAGAAAACGGCAGGTTATTAATAAAGTGACGCCTAAGTCAACAACATAAGAGAAGGCCTTGAACCATATACATACATACAAGGATGGGACAACCACATGAGCTGCAACAAATAAGCAAGACGGTTAATGTAAGGCAGAGATAGTTCTGGATGGCAATGAATAAACCGACTTACTTTGACAATGCGAGCGGTTTTGCCGATTAGTTTTCGTTCAGTCCGATCACCTCGCCCCCGGCCACCGGGACCACCACCATCCTCAGGTCCTACATTGCCTGCACCGCCAATCGGAGTGATGGTACGGAACTCGTTCAAACCCCGCTGCTGCTCCGGGGTTTGTGTGCTATTCAAAACAGCGAGTTGGCGTGTCTGTGCAACGACAAGGCCGGCATTCTCCAGGTGTGTGCGGGAATAGATGAACGCCCACGACCGATAAAGGTGCTTCACCTCACCAACAAGTCCACAATGAGGCTTTTCCAGCAGTCGCACGGTCTGCTTCAACTGAATCAAATTCCCGTTTCGGTCCATTGCTTGCGGGGGTCTCCGACGTTGAGTGTTTAACCGACGCAACGCAGTGTTTGCTTTCAAAGTGACCACTTTACCGAAGCAGGTAAGTACGGAGATTTGTTCCGGTTCCACGTTAACGACAACTCCAACCGTTTGCGGGTCCACCTGGACCAGATCCATCATCTGCACGTGACCGGATGAGTCTAATGTGGTCGCTCGGTCTTGCCATAGGCGTAGATCCTTCGGAGCCACTTTCATTTCGTTCATACTGTGATCGGAAAGAACCACAGCCAGGCTCGGTTCGAAACGGATCACTAATCCTGTCTGATTGGCATGGCGACCAGAAAGGACCTGCAGGAATTTACACGGAGCACATGTAGACTTTGCGCGAATATGAAATGGAAGCTCAACAATTGAGTAAATGATAGTGATAAGAGGGTATTCACTTCAAAACTGCTGTACACATACGCGTATATGCGTATATGTATGTATAAGATGTGTTGAAGGATAATACAAATAAGACGAGCAGAAGATCGTTAATGTTTCTCATGTTCTTTTATAAACAAAACTCACTTACTTTGACGTGATCGCCCTGATTGAAAAATTTGCGTAACTCAATCGGTGTGAACGGGATTGGTTCGTGCAGATCCGAATGGCTTGGTTGCACAATAATCCGGTTATTGCTCTCCAACGAAACCACTTTACCACGTAAGTTTTTCAAATCTCCCTCGCATACTTCAACAACATCCCCGGGTGCAAAGCAGTGAGTGATGACCGTATCTGAAGCACCCCCGGCCGGCACAGTTGCAGAGACTGCAGCCGCGTTAGCCGCCACCGCTGCCAATTGAATGCTGTCTTGAGTGTGATGAAATCGTTCGAGTTCGGCTAACGTTGGTCTGATTCCCTCACTAACCTAAAAAAGGGGAATACACGGTAATGTGTCACTAATCAGTTTGCATGTCACAAGCACACACATCGTGATGCACAACAAGCGCGTTTAAGCAACAGAACCAACGAATGATGTACAGCGGATGGGGATGACGTGCTCGGCAATAATAATTCTCCTACGTAAATCATAGTCTCACCTCTGGCTCATTTTTACTCTAACGGAATTTTTATCAGGTCCTTTTCTTAGAGAGTCTGTTGATTGGCATCTCCAAAGTATGCATTCTGAGGTAGATGTTTAAGGAAGTCAGGTTAAAATTATTTCCCACTTGCCCACCACAATGGGGCTTGTCATGTGCCGTTTCGAGTCAGATGTGTGCAGAGACAAACAGATGGTCTAACTACGCACAACCGGGGATTTACGATGTCGATCTCAGCGAGCGCCGCTTTGGGTACAAAAACTGCAAACGATAATGTGCACTACTCCACGCATACTGATTGCATAAAAACTTGTCGTATAGCGAAAAACGCGGGAAGTGACGAGGTGCTAAGAAACTTGGCTGTTGTGCATCGTTGGACTATTGTGAATGGACTTCCGTTTACTACATCTTTGTTACTTGGGCTCTACTGAATAGCACCTTGAGCGCAACAAAATGTGCACTATTACACGTGAAAGGGATCTTGAAACAATAGTCTCGAATGAACTCAACCTTTTCGTAAACTGCGCTTCAATGATAAAGAAAGTTAAGGCTGTAACAGAATGTTCGCGAAGTTTCACTCCGAGGGCTACTTCACTAACTGGTGAGTCAACAACCAAGTTTCACTCACGTGTGTTAAGAAAGATATTCGTCTTGCTGGCTAAATTGAATGGAGGATAGCAAAACGGACTTGTACTTCTAGGGCGTTATCATAACGGGAGAGACGATTCAAACCGTCCATTTTCCACGCTTTGTCGACATATCACATATGACTTCATTTTTGCGCATGGAATCGATATAACCGCACGTTGCTAAAAGTGTTTGTTTAGCACAAACCACTGGAAGTATCCCATTAAAGCTGTGGTAGCAAACGAGCCATTTGAGTTGCAGACAATCCGTACTCGGCGTCTGAGCATGTCTATTGTGGGACGCCTTACCTTAATGTGCTAACAGTGTCATCATCTAATGAATTCAAGCACAAGATTGATACATATACCCATCTGACATTTCAGATAGCCTGGTCAACGGAAACAATCCAGCAGACCAAAGCTATCTTCAACCTTTACACCACTGACGCTAACTGGCTGTTTGCTTGAAACACGCGGAAGTGACTGTTTGTAACATATTCGACAGAGTCTGAATGGGTCTCATTTCAAATCACTCCGTTTTGTCAGTTTGCACTCTTACAACTGATGACTTTCTTCTAGCCATTTTGTTTTAAACGTTTTAAATTTTAACAAGCTACGCCTGAACAGTATAATTGAGACCCAAATGTGCATAAGGTTCTTCCGCTCCTTGTAACCTGTAAATTTCAAATGAATCCAATGAAATATGCACGGTGTTAGACAAGGGCGACATATGAAAAACGTAGGGACACAAAAGAATCGTAATTACCAACTCGACAGCGAACGGAGTTAGAAATAGAAATTTTACTGATCACAGAACTAAGTCATCGACGCCAAAATGCACAAAATGCAGCATCTTTTAGACATTCATTTTGACAGACAAGATCATCTAATCATGCCACTCTTTCATGTTACACCTCCACATCAAGAACTGTGACTCAAATAGTTTCTATTGGCTCGAATCTGAGAGAGGAAATTCGACCAATCTTCACAGACATTGCGATGATAATCGCTACATACGTCATAACCATAGATGCCATTAAATCGCAATCAGATCTCAATGACAACATCACAAGTATGTTATCGGAAACCTGCGTAATACATGCACAAAGGTAACCAAAAGCGCGAGATGTGGCATAGACAGAGGGTTCAATATTTTCCTAACTGCGCAGAAGCATTACGCGCGGAGCAATGTGGCCCGACAGTCCCATTAAGGGAATTTGTAAACAAACACCATACCCTCAGCAGATAAATCAAACTGTCGGATGCTACCCAGGCGGTACAATCCGTCCAACCAGATTGCGGTGGAAAGTTTATCCACAGTTTATGCAGAGGCGAACATCGAGAAACAAAAAAATACATCTGAAGATTTGCATCCCTGTGGTCAAAATTGTCTTAATAAATACTAGAAGTATACTACGACCGATACAAAAGGATAAAAAAAACAAAACGTCAACTAACCGAATTGTCAAACAATGGAAAAGATCTGAATCTACTTGAGACCAAAAAAATAGTGAACAATCCTAACAAATAGTTACCACGGCGCTCATGCGGAATTGTTTGTGCAGGAATCCGTCGGAATCATAACGATTGCCTTCAAAAACAGTCCACGACCCGTCCCGTTGTATTCGGTCCAAGGCCTTGTTTGCAGCAAACAAGGCTTGTGGGGGACGTTTAAATCGCTTGATTTTTCCCACCTCTGACAAATCATCTGCCCCGGCTGCATTGCGTCTGCGATCGTAGTCGATACGCGGGATTAACTTAAGTGAGACCAGATTTTGTGCGTCCTCCACGTATTCAACCTGGCAGACAGAAAATTAAGAATTAAACAAGGCAGGACTGTCATATGAATGAATAAACTGAACAGTTAAACGAATAGTTAAAACAATTCACTTGGCACCTGAATAGATATAATTCGATTGACTAAAGTGATTAGCCACTTGGGTTTGTTTGGATTGGACTACTAAACAATTGTCCATGTTACATAATAATGTCTGCTATCAGTTCAACTTATTTATGCTTCATTTCTGCTGCTTCCGCAAGATGCATGCATATCATATTGTCTATGTCGTCGGTCCATCCACGCGCAACCACCTCAAAGTCCGAAAGGAAGCGGATCGACGAAAAACGAATGCACCAATTGAGTTGTACGTAAAGTTATCCAATACGTACAAGCGTTCTTGTGCATTTGGGAAATCGTATCGGTTAAGCGTTTCAAGCTTTCCATGCAGTTTTACGCATTGCAGTATATATACTGACACGCAGCATACCAAATTAGATATGTGCGGAAAACGGTCTGGATGGATCGTTCCAAGCAAAACAGAATAAACTGGTAATCGTAAACTTAGCAGTGAGTACAGTACTATCTCAAATATAAACGCAAGTATCTTGTATCCTTCTGAATGGCCATTTACCCTCTCAGGTTAAAAGCGTGAAAACTGCACAGATATGGGAGTGTTTTAAACGACAACATTATCACCTGCAGTTTGTACAGTTTCTAATATAAGACAGACAATCGTGTGTGGTAAAAGCGTTACGTAAGGCCTCCTTTGAAATCTGGTTTGAACCAAACAAGGTGAGTAAAGCTAGATTCAAGGAATCGAGTATCGGTTATTACAAGAAACTTGCAAACAACAACCAAACGACAATCTATTCGCAATGTAACTGCACCGTATGAAATTAGTTCTGCATGACATTAAGCCATTTGCCATTGCAAGGTTTCTGAATAAGTTTACCTGAAGTTTTTGTTACGTTTTCAACGATTAACTGCACCCAGCTGTTACACGTTTCTCCTGTATTAGAGTATGCTAACGATAACGTAGAATGAGTAAAAGAATGGGGGGAAAAACTGTTAGACATCACTGACAGCGGCAGCATGATGAATGTAAACACTGCAATTGGTCACTATCTTGACCATGTGGATCACAGTAAATTCCTCAAAGTTAATATCAAAGTGGTAAGGCGTTCATGCTTACTGTGGCCTACAACACATGTACAACGAGTAACACCCAGAGGAAAAATTATCACTTAGTAATTGAGATAACATCCATCCTTTCATTCTTCGCAGCCATGAGCCTGGCCAGAAGGCAAGGTGGTTCAAGCCGCCGCTCACCGCAACAGTGACATTGAATAACCTGTAGAACACTTTTGACATAAACGATTAAAAAAAGATTAAGACGGTAAATTTAACCTGAATAACTAGGAACGGTGTGAGTGTAGGCATACCATGGACTACAACACACCGCCATCTCGAATAGTTTTTCTAACCAACGATTTGAGCGGACACGATGACCCTAAACAGTCAAGACAGACCCATCCACTTTACTCAGTGAAACAGCCAGGACTATCACAATCTGTAGCCATGCCGTTGATTAAACAATACGTGGTTTTACCCAGCCGCCGAAGGTCGAAGTTGTTAACAGCCAGTGAGGTAAACGCTCACTGACATGCAGAGTACGTGGCCCAACCAGCGCGGGCTGCGAAACCAGATTAGCCCATCAGTAGATAGCAAAACCTAAGCGTTCTGAAATACGCGTTGACGAACGGCCGTACTGCTCACGCGATCGCTCAACTGGATTTTGGCTAACTCGTAGAGACAACAATGGTCAAACATTACCCGTCTGTTGAGGTCTTCGCCGCGAACAGGCCACACTTTCGGGCCATACAGCCATAGAGAGCGCACACGAGAAATATATACTATCTCATTCAATAACAACGGAACGTCTTTTGCAAACCACGACTGATGCAGGTCACTAAACTGATGGCCACTAATGGAATTTCTCATTTTTCCATCAGTGGATAACCAGTTAGGCCAAAAAATTCGGCCCAGAAAGATGTACTTTCCCATATTCACCAAGCTACCTTGGAGTATACCTTCGTACATCTCAGCGACAATTCGGTTGGAAGTTGAAGAACAAGTCACTAAGACAGATAAGCCAATCAGCTGCAGCCGTGGCTACGACGGACTGCGTGAGTCGCCGATTCCAGCGAATTGTAACTTGGGGAAAGTCCTGGTATTTTATTAGCCTTGTCTTGCAACTTTCGTTCGACACATCCCGATAACTTGCCATCTCAATATGTCACTGATGGCTGATCACTGAAATGATGAATCATAAACTTCTCGAGCTGACAAATGGAGAGGCGTGGACAAACATGGTGAAACGACTGTACACCCTCACGGTTGAGAACATTATGACCGAAATAAACATCTATAGGGAAACAGGTGCAACACGCTAGTAGAGTGTCCGCCATATTCCAATGAAAAGTAGCATATATTTGGCGGGTAGAGTACATCTGACTGAACTAACATAAGCGACACAGAGATCGGTGGGAGACTCTTTCAAAACTCACGTTGCAAATATGTGGAAAAAGACAACAGTGAACGGAAATCACTTAATCCTACGAGCTGTCTACAAGTGTTCAGTTTAGTAATGACCGTAAACTTGCATAGAATTAAACTTGTCAATGCGAATCCGTAACTTTATTCCGGAGATTCACTCGATATAGTTAGCCTTATTTTTAACATACCTACTATCAACCGACTTGTTCCGTTGATAGCCTCTTTCTCAGCAATGTTTCTTATCAAGTGCATCGTTATATCTTCAATTCAGATACAGTCAGTAAGGCACAGCTAACTGAATAAAGGCGATATTCGGACAGCAAAGTAAGGCCCAATAATCTGACAATCCGAAACAATCCTTCTGATCTCAGACTCGGGAAAATCACAATGTCGAGATTTACAGTTAACAATCAGAACAGTATTTGAAAGACAACGCTTTTTCGTGCGCGTTCGGAAAATTCGCTGGAAAACGACAATGAGTCAAATGTGCATAATTCTATTTTTTTTTCTTAATTTTTATTCCTATCAAATGAAATACGGAAAAGCAAAATAGGAAGCGTCAAATGAGGGTAACTCAGAATTCCCAACTGACAGTCAGTATCAAAACGTATAACGTAACAACATGGATTAAACGATTAATAACCACGAACTACAAATTGTATACGAACTACGGTAGACCAAACAGAAAATGATGACCACGTAAACAATCCAATCAGCACTACGCTTTCCAAAAACACGCAACAACATGAAGTTGGGAGAAGTGACACGACGTAACAACGATAAATGATAAACACTCATCATGCCACATAAAACTCACCAAGGCAAGATCATCGCGATATAACCCCGACTTTATGCGTACCCATTGATCTTCTCGGAGTTGGCCGGACTCTTTCACTACGCGCATCACTTCAGTCATTTCACCAATCGGAACCAACTGTTGCTTGTATCGGGACAGTCTAAGTGCGGTCATACCTTCAATTGCCTGTTTCACGTGCGTCTGTTTGAACGCCTCGATATAAATATATCCTTTCAAACCTTCCTTAGCAAACGCCGACTTGATTTGCAATGGTGTGTCAGAGAACTGATAGGCAATGAACTTGCGCATTAACGCTAACACGACAGCCTTCTCCTCACCCATTTTACAGCGTAAAGCCCACAAGTTCGGATCTTTGATGCCGGGAAGTCGTTCTTTTTGCACAATACTGTCAGCCATGGCTTCACCATCACCAAAACGATCGACATAATTTTGGGTCTCATACCGTTCTTGATAGTATCGTTCGATTTCCTCTTCATCTTGATCCATTATCTCCCGAATACGACGACGAGAGTCAAGTTCCCGAGCAGCTGGTACAGCATCCAGAGCTTCTTCATCCTCAGGACCAATTAGCTCACCCTCATCATCACCCTCCTCCTCTTCTTCTTCTTCGTCCTCATCCACTTCGGCTTCGTCGTGAAACATGTCCTACAAATAAAGATCCGCAAAAATTGCTAACGTCATATATACGAATGATATAAGAACTATATTTGCATTATTTAAAAAAAAAACAGAAAAATCTTACCGTTGGCGAAATTCTGAAAACACTAACTGAAAAAAACTCCACGAGGCGACCAGTAGTCTGCGTTTGTTCTAACAGAACATCTATGTAACACTACGACGATTCTGATCATAACAGACTCAATTGTCAAGAAAACAATGCTAATAGGGTCATGAATATATAAAACACTGATAAGGGGAAACAATTGGGTTTAAGGCATCACGATCCGACAACAAACGCACAACGCGTTGATTGGTCAAACTGGAATAAAAATAAGTCACTTTACTTGGCTTCCTAAAACATGACCACTAACGATGTCGTAGGCCAAAATCCACCATAAAGATGAATCACTCAATCACGTTTTTCACTAACTTCATGAAGTCTTAAGTCCGCTTTTCAGCTGTAGCAGCGTGTTTTGTTCAGTGACAAACTGGACTGAGGGTAAGGAGGATAAAGCCCAACTGCCCAAACTCATTAAGTAGCATTCCAGATATACGGGGTTTGAACGGATGATCACGTGGCTTGCAACCAAAATTGCGTAAACAACAGGACGGCCACGACAGTAAAATAAAGATAGAAACAGGACGACTCAGGTCTGAGCCTTGACCATCTCAAATGTTCGCGCCTAAACCTATGTAGTCAGGCAGTATCCAATCAGCATGGGAACACGGTAGTATTACTTACTACTTTTAGTCAAACCAATATAATGTGCACAGTCGAACATCCGTGTTTGAATGTCAGCCGTAAGCTAAACCGTACCGGCGAAATATCAGTAATCGGCACTTCCACTTAGACGATTACACCGCTTTCATAATATTTTTATCGAACGTTAATTACAAGGATTATTTCATTGCTTCACGTGTAGCTTTAATTGGCCTATGTCGCACATGCTACTGCTGTTTTGCGATCATTCTTAGATTTTTGGAGCCAGTCGTGTGAAAAGGCAGTAAATAAATAGTTTAGACTTGGGGGTCAACTCAAACAGATCACCATCGATATGTTGTATTTCGAACGTGAACTAAAGACTACAAATTTGTCGCTCTTCTAGTTTATCGATGATAACCCAATCCACGATCATAGTTCGGCAGTCTTGTAATGTGGTATTTTCTGTTTCTGGTATACTCAGAAATAAAAACAGATGACTGGAAAAGATTTCAACCACGCCAGCATGTTACACTTAATGTAGAAGACTGAAGTGGCAAATATTGCACAGCCAAGTCTAGCTGACTTTTTATTTCAGTAAATGCGCAGACTGGCTGCCGTGTGAATGTTGTCAAAGATAAGGAAAACCCTTTGAGTAACTATATTGTCAAATGAGGTCATATTTGTTGACAACAAAAACAGGCAAGTTAATTGTACGTGGGTTAATAAATGCAGGTCAGAAGAAGAATACACTCAGTGTCTTCTGTTCAGCGGCCTGTGTGTTGACAGTCGTACTGTTTTCGAATGTTAACCATTAGGAGAATAAGTGTCATCACGAAATATGGCATTCTCCTTCTGGCGGAACTCACACGTTTGTGCGAATGTTATTTACAGTTGAAACAGCACAGCAAATTTCAGATCGCACTGAGAAACTTATCTCATTCTTGGCACGTTAAACTGAAATCATACTAAGGTAAGCCTGCGTTACATAGACACGGACACATACATCCATTTTAAGCACTCATCAATACACCTGGAAAATGGGACTTAGATTGCCGTTGATCGTGACAATAGTGATGAGTGATAAATTAATTTCAAAAGATAAGCATACAATAAATAAATAAATGAACAAACAGAACAGTAAAAATTCACACTAAATAATCTTACGAACACGAATACTGGGTTCAACATGCCATTAGGTCTAAGAGTGTTTGCATCTAGCGATATGGACGGTCTGGCAGGTGGCGGCACGTAACCCTGTTGAACACAACTATCAAGGCTTTAAAATTCATGACTATGTTATCGTCTGTCGATTTTACGATCTCGCTCAATCAGTGGAACTGTACAACAAGGCGCACCGTGACGGGCTCTCGGTCAAAATGTGACCAATCACCGTAGACCGCGCATTTTCATTACCGTGATAATTAGCCGCGAAATTGGACGTTACTCAACCTCTTCCCAACGAACTGTGGCGTCACCTGAATAAACAGAATAGTTGACTGAGGCTAGGTGATAGCGACAATGATAACCAAACATCGACAGCCTACAAGAATCTTCCGTGCAAATGGGCTACGTCTCCCATCCACAGAGGAGGGTGAAATACACATTTGTACTGCAAACATTTCCTCGAATCAACAACAGGACGACCATGAAACAGCATGAATGACAGACTTGCAAATGTGCCACATGTTTCCGCTACCCTTCAAAAAAGCCAGTCATAAACATTGCAAGTTGAAGCGGTTATACTACTGCAGTAGACTAAGTAATCGGCAATCTCAAGCAGCCTGTTAGCAACAAACCAGGGTCATTTCAATCATGTAACAATACTATACTTTGGAATTTCGGAGTGCACCTCAAATAGATTAACTCTATCACTTAAATGGCCCAATATGGTTTGCAGGAGAGTCTGCGGAACAACCGAGATATCTGCTTACTTCATTTTGACTGGCTTTGCGCGGTTGAGAGTTGGGGTCACGACTAATATGATAACCTCTGTACAGACTTGGGAGGACTGACGGTATCCGATCAACCTGACTTAGACTGTCACACAGTTGAAAACTTTTAACAATGCTGGTAGATACATGTCGATGAATACAACGTGCTTCACGTGTGGAAGTAGTTCTGTGCGGGTAAGTATCGAAAGCTCAAAACCTGGGTTTTTTACGATAAATCTAAAAGAACGCATACATCCGTGTACATTAACACGTGTGAAAGACAGATTGTTCCATCGCAATTGATTACAAAACAAGTGAGCAATTCCAACTGAGACTAACTATTCGATTGAGATAAAAGAATTGTCAACACCGTTAAGAATGGACTAGAAATGTTAACCTACCGCCGCGGACTATCCACCATGTCCGAAAGAAGAAACATGAGCCTAGACAACGCAACGCCACGTACAAACCCACAGGGCACCTGAAATTGCCACTACTGGTAACCATGCGTTTCAGGTTGAATGTTTCATTGAGAATATCTGTCATCAAGACACCGGAACGTCCAACTTATCGCAAATAGGTCAGCAAAAGCCACTAAACACGCCTTGAACAGGTTGAAGTTAGCCACACGTCCACATCACACGGGCTTCTCATCACAAAAGAATGCAGATTTGTGAATTGGTTCAATCTTGACGGAAACATACGACCGACTTTTCACAGCCCGAAAAAATGTACCAGCTTCAGTGAGGTGAAGTGCGGAACTTCTGCAAACGGTTCGTTGAAGCCAGAACGATTCCCATCAAATATAGGAGCAAACAGCGGGTGCACTGAGTTCGTAGTTAGTAAACTGAAACATGACTCACAAGACGAAGCTAAAAGTGACAACCAAAGAACGAAAGTTCAAGCAAACAGTAAAATGCACTGAGAATCCAAAAGTGCTACTATTCTGGTAGCACATGTCGTCTGATTGGTCGAAAGATGCGTCAGTAGAATTACTCTAACAATCTCTGTTCATGCGCGAACGTCTGTGTTCGACGGAACAAACAGTCAAACAACGCCGGAGGAAAGGATTTCGCGGTTGGTTACTTGAATAATTCCATTAAGCATTTAGAGCTTTATCATAGGGCACTTTCCTTCAAGAAAAACCGGAGATGGATGCGCAGTTGACAACGTCAGGGCATTTATCACGAAACGGGAATGAACAAGATAAATGCGGCTTAAGCCAAGAAGCCGTGCCAGTGGAAATCCGTATTCCCACTACTGCATTTGAAAAACGTCCCAAATGCAATCAGGCAATGGATTCGGACATTTGTGTCGCAGTCTGTCTTGTGGAACTTACAGTAAGCAAAAGAATCACAACGGCAGCCACACCACAATATTCCATGAAAACACAATACGAGGTTTGTTTTCGTCAGTTCACAACGTTTAGGGACAGCAGATTTGTATAAACACCAAGACTATTATGACTTTCAAATATGTTCATTTTCATTTCGATTGCCGACGACACAAACTACGTTCCACTGTTTGCACACTGACTATTATCGTATGTCGGCTAATCAAGGAACGCGCTTCCGCGGGCCAGCGATTCGCATGCGTAATCTACTAGTAACAGATTTTTGAGCCCTTACTTTTTGATCCAGTCACAGTAAGTGTATAATGTTTCAGCACCGCAGGAAAGCTGCAAGACCCCAATGGAACCGATGTTCTAACATCCGCAGGACACGTCAAGCCAAAATTTGTGATGCCATTGGGCATTGCCATTTTTGAATATCTGTAGCACATAGAGTTAGTGTCACATTTAAACGTTTTGACATTCTGTACCATCTGTCACTGACTGACTGACGGGAGTCGAGGAATCAAGTGAGAAGGTCGTAAGCGGTATATTTGGACATACTAACTCATTCAGAATTCTGGATTCCACCACAAGCTCTTGCCATAACTCTGGGCAACATGCCGGTGGTCGATTTCTCTCCCATGCCGCGCCACTTCACCAAATCAATTCCCCATCCGTTGCACGATATTTGCTTGGCGATCCCCAAATCCGATTTTCGGATATACACCAGAGACTTGTTTCGTGTGATGTTCGTAGCAGTAGCTATAGCCAGAAGGATAATATACTAAACACCAAGGTGATACCCTTGTTTGATCGAAACGAGCCTCCACTTGCTTCTTGGACACCTTTAGGCTTGCCACTTTTGATGTTCGAACACTTGCGCCGACAGATCAACAAGCGGCTCATGCAAGTATTTTGGAGACCTTCATCATCTGCAATCTTACTAAATCAAGACTGCAGGGTTTTAGCGCAGTACTACACATTCAATTTTCGTCGGCCGCTTTACCGTACGTGTACAGTGTGCATTTGTCTGGAGACCTAGCGGCTCAAGTCATAGACCAGGGCGGTGTTGGAATGGCCCGAAGAGCATACGCAGAGAGGACGTTGCTTGACCGCATACCAACCAGCAGCTGTTGTCACGCTGTTAGATTCTAAGGTACGGTTGCAAAAATCGTGAGGCACCCATCATCAACGCTGTTTGTTTATTGCAGCGAAACGTGTTCCCATAGACTGATGTCCAGAAGCAGTCAAAGATGAACGCTGTCACCGGTTCCCTAATCACCTGTGTACTTCGTGGTGCGCGGACGTTGTGGTGATGGCTGGAGATCGAAGCGTTCAAGTAGGAAACAAAGCCATTTGGTACTTGCCTTCGATTAAGGTTACAATCTGCCCTAGCGTATCCCAGGAAGTGCCCGGTCTTCATCCATCCCCGAGGACTCGCGTCCATGGCTTCTCAAGGTTAATGTTGCCTTTCGGAACACAGCAAAGCACGTTTGAGAACGCTCCTGCACAATCTCTTATACACATACAGTGAGGAATGGAGAAAACCGAGGCCGGACTATTTGAGACGCACTGACCAGCTTATATTCTTTCTGGTGGATCTACCGACTTGAAATATAACACCCAAGTACAAAATGTTGATCTCAGAAGACCTCAGCGAATTCGGCAGTGTACCAACCGGCTGTCAAGTAAGCAGGGGGTTTACACTCATTTCTTTATTATTAGTCCGCTGGAAAGAGGCATTCAAATGCTCAAAGCAAGCCCAAATACATGACCAAGCTAAGAGGACTTCAACATCCCTCAAGGTCACTTACCCGTGAGATAAAAGACAGCCGATTCTCCGTTTCCCAATCTAAATTACAGCTGG
>LOND01003401.1:17721-42789 GCA_014220965.1 Paragonimus kellicotti | reverse complement strand
AACGAAATGTTAACATATCGCCATATATGTCTTTCTTCTGCACTGATGAAGTCTCTAATTTTATCATAAGGTTGACATTAACTCAACTTAAAAGACAACTTAAACAATCTTCTTGTAATGTTTGTTTTAATGGTTTGTCCAGCTTTTCCATAGTTCGGCCAACTCCATAAACCTTTAAAATACCAACGATATTTTAGACGGAGACTAAGCTCACGTCTCTTTTACATTAGTGACGAGGAAGAAACACTAAGCCGAGATTAGTTTCCCAAAGTGTTTGGGTTGACCAACTTAACACACACTTTCTCAGCTTCGTCACAAAATATTCCAGCTTATATTCCATCGAAGGAATACCAGAAGATTGCCGTAGGTAAAGTGTGCAATTTTTATTCCATGGTGGCAAATGCTTCTTTTCTATATTTTGTCTAAAAAATATCAAACTACGATAGAGAGAAAAATGAAAAAACGATACAGAGTATTCGGTTTAGCCAGAATTTCCAATAATACCTGATCAGTTAGCCAAGTAGATAGAGGTTCATCCAAAATCTACCATCCACAGAACGTAATAAGCTGCTCACCTTTCAAGCCAAAAATGAAATTTCAGTGGACAGCCGCATTCTGTTCTAACAGCAAAGCTCACGTTTCTTTGGGTGTCTGCATAAGTAGCTGTTGTAGTAGAATGAACTTTCTTGCAACAAGCTTTTCTTTAACATATTGATGAATAAGTGCACTTTTGGAAAGTAGCCGAGCAAAACGGCACAGTCGAACCTATCCTATTAAACCACAATATTGTGCATCATATGCAAGTTGGTAATTCCATTTGAAGTTGTGTCGCTTGTGATGTATGAAAATAAGACCGCAAAATAACCACACGTCGACCTCATGACGCTCAGGAATCATATACGCATTATAGAATGGGTGTATATCTTTGGCTACCACGGTCAGTATGTCGTTAACGCATTAAGGCTTATATAATCAACTTGGTACTAGATCTGCAGGAGATCTGGTAAATGATTTATAATTTGCTATGTCTCACAGTATGCATTGTAACTTGCAGTGTCGTTAGGAGGACAAGCTTGGATGACTCGATCACAGTATAAATAAACAGAAATTTTGTTGTTGTTTTGGATTGCGTTAAATTGGAAATCCTAATCGGACACCAAGAGTCATATTCAGCAGATGTTTTCCAAGTCGTTTTCACGTGCGTTAGGAAATAATACCTACACTTCGTTCACATCGAGGCAAAACCCCAAGGTTCTGCATCACCATGCACTTGATTTAAACTGAAGTCTTATATTGCCATTTATTGGCACATAGTGCATTTAACCTAGATCCTTAGGCTGGTTAAAAAATTTCTCGATGTTAATGGGCGGTTTATTTTGACACATAGTCTGTTACACTGTATAGGCGGTTAGTTAAGCTGATCACATTCAGATCGATATAGTAATATAATGCTTCTGTTTCATAGTCTCACGTACATCGCTTCCTGTCCAGTGGTTTATTTGTTTGCCACAAATAATCATTTTATATTTCACCACTAAAAAGAAGTAGGTTGCGCCTTCATTTTCCTCGCAAAATTGGGTTGTGAATTCGAACAAGTCAGTTTCGAGCAGGACATAAGCAAATTTGGTTTATGTGAAAACACCTCTAGAACAAACAGTCATAGGTAATATGCAACTCAGGTTGCCCCAAAGAGCTTAATTCGACTTGAGGACCATTACTTTGCGCACACCTCAGAAGCCAGTTGGAGAAACGATCACCTACATTCGAACATTTCGTGGTTGACCTAGCCCAGTCAACTGTCACATTTAACTTCATGAAAGAACACTGAAACAGGGTGTTTTTATAAGGCCGCTGTTTAACTGTGCACGTTACCGGATTAAATGACTTCCAAATCGCTGCGGTATATTACAAGGTGATTTTAGACTCATACAACTGTCCTTTTTTAAACGGAAATAATATGTAACGGAGCCTGAAAATGCTTGCATATATATTGTTCGCTGCCATGAAATTTCGAGGGCATCATTTTGCCTAGAAAAATAGTGTTTGAATTGACCGTGCTAAAATAAAATATATAATGCAGATTGAAAAACTCTTGGGTGTTCATTTGCTGATCACCGTGAGATGTTGAACAACATCGCACGTTCGATGCGATCAACTTACTTGCAGTGAATTTATGACTTTGTGCGTAAAACAAACGAGAAATCAATAAAGCTGAATTGCCTAGTTTGGAGTTTACAACTTTTTCAAGTTTACGATGCTTTGATGCTCAAAATATTATTAGTGAGTTCCAGCGTTTTATAAAATCAGCAATAAAGTTTCTTTAGATTACTAATGAGTAGTCGAGGATTTGGTTAATTTCAAGTTGAACATCACCCACAATTGATCGCAGCTGTCGCATTCCCATAGACTTTCCAGTCGGCCCCTTTCGAAAAGAAGCACTAGACTCGAGTTTCGCTCTCATTAGAGCTCGTCAGTAGTGCATATCCTTGCCACTGCCGGGACTAGAACTCCGGCCTTGCTTTTCGTGAGGCAACCGTGTTTACCACTGCGCCATTGACCTCACATTAGGCACGACCGAATTATCATATGTGAACGCTCAACCACTTTCGCGGGGTTATCGATTGGAGTTAACAGGCAGTAACTGTGTCTCCTCTCGAGACGATCGGGCAACCTGATCATTACTCACAAGCGAAAGTGGTTGAGCGTTCACATATGATAATTCGGTCGTGCCTAATGTGAGGTCAATGGCGCAGTGGTAAACACGGTTGCCTCATGAAAAGCATGGCCGGAGTTCTAGTCCCGGCAGTGGCAAGGATATGCACTACTGACGAGCTCTAATGAGAGCGAAACTCGAGTCTAGTGCTTCTTTTCGAAAGGGGCCGACTGGAAAGTCTATGGGAATGCGACAGCTGCGATCAATTGTGGGTGATGTTCAACTTGAATTTGTTTTTAGTTAAACACAGACATGTCAGGCACTCCTTCAGGTTTCTTGTTTAACTCTGGCGAAATATTTTATTACTAGCAAATCATACTACTTTTCTTTACTTACTGTAAGATAGTCCAAGTTCGTTAGTGTCTTATTTGTGTTTTACACGTGACTTTGGTTACGTGAAACTTTTGCCAGTGGTATATCAAAATAACGTTTACAGGCGAATGGAAGTAAAACCTTTCACAGTTTCCTCAACATTTTTGTTTCACCACTCTCTGTCAAACTAAAAATGTACATCTGAATTTGCTACGCTTTAATGCGGAGGATTTTGAAATTACGATAGAGAATCGACAATATTTTATTTAAAAGTTTTCAGGCAGTATCGCTATACCGTCCAATAACCAATAACTTCAAGTTATGTATTTCAAATTTCATTAGAAATTTTGCTACCTTGCCTACTGTACATTGGTTTGCTTCGAACACGCAAATATTTCCGATTATTTGTGCTCAAACTGCGTTTTTTAGTAACAACTTAAACTACTGGTCTTCTGTAAAAGTGATAGATAGATAAAAGTGGTAGATAGACAATTAAGAACAGGTGACTAAAAATTTATTACATGTATAGTTGAGCTTTGATATAGATAACCTGTATGTGCAACAACATATATTTTTTAGTTGAATAGCACAGCATAAAAATGTTGGAATACACTCACTCTGCGCAGCCGCATCGAGTATGTCTGTGACAAAGTAATGGAATGGCTACAAACGTTGGTAGAAAAGATTCCAGCGATGTTCGGAAAAAATAATTATTCAGGTTTGTAGCAAGTCTTAGGTGGGCTCAATAACAGCAGTACACTGTACATAGTTACATTAAGACTTGTCTCGTTCCTGTCTGTTGTGAAACGCACAATGATATTTGTAGCGGCAAAATGCATTTCGAATACCATGAAGTTTCACACTTTTATGTCCACCGTTTTACGGCGTCATGGATTCTGCCACCTTACATTAACTTAAACCTCCTACGACAGTCGCATCATTTGCTACATATTATTCAATGCATGATTAAAATGCCTGATAATTCCTCAGGCCAACGTGTAAAAATTGTACATAACCCAGTTTGTTGAGTCACTTATCACGATTTGTAAACGTGAATCTTTCTTTAAATGAAGGGTAACCTTGTATCCCATATAAAGGCGTTCATTTGGATTGAGGTTGCAAAGTGTTTACTTACCCTCCGCAGAAGCTTTTATATAAAAGCATAACACATGTTTAAATTAAGGTTGGTATAATTTAATAAATCATCGCTCGTTCTCAACGACTGACTATACCCAAGTTATCTGATAACGGTTCGCAACAACACCGGCAGCTATCTCAGGAAATGCCTTCTGTTTAAACAATGAAACATTTACTTTTCACTACAAAAATGTTTACAATTTTGCAGCCCAGTCATTAAAGATATAGTAGTTTCAAATATACATTTGAATTGCTGCAACGAACAATATTTCACAGGTAAGTGCAATTTTGATTGGAAAACGAGTATTGGAAAACCATCGACCTTCAAAATAAAGCCACGTGTACATCATACCTGTTTCACCTAAAAAGCGAAAGTGAAGAATTTATGAGTATAATTAGTTTGGTATATCAAATTACCGTTTTTTTTAAAAGCACAGTGGATATATTATAAATGTACCAATGCCAGATTTGGAAGAGGTCGAACGCTTCGATTAATTCCGAAAGCCGAGGGATTCTTCCTTTTATTTCCCATTTACCTGGCATTTCTGAACAGGGTACAGTACGTGTAGGGTTTCACGATGCAACCTTATTGCAAAACGAATTTTATTTACAAACAGGTACGTTGTCCCATATTTTCAAAATCCCATGAAGTAGAAGTTGTCTTCCATCTTTTAGCAATTATTTGGGCTGACGGAACCCAAGCTGTTTTGATTAGGTGAAAAAGTTGTAAAACATATAATGCGAATTTTTTATGCTATTCTTATTCGATTGCTTGACCGTCACGTACTGTTCATAACTTTTTCGAAACTTATGTCACGAAAAACTGCAAATGTTTTTTAATTGATCACTGAGTGAATGCGGACTTGGTATTCTTATTGTTCCATTGCATACTGGATAACATACATGCTTTTGCTAAAATGTCCGGTGAACTTTGAGTGTAGTTGCTTTTCATTTTCCGGTGCCATTTAAACTTAATTGCACTATTGTGAATTATTCAAACTAACCTTACTGCTAATTTATCGGATTATTGCAAAGTTTCTTATCCTGCTGTTGAACAACATTCCTTAGCATCTCCCTCCACCGACGAAAAAAATCATTTCGAGATAAACGAACAAACGTTTTAAAACTTACCGCTTACAAGATGGTTAACTAGTGGATAGAATATAACGTTCCATTAAGTTAATGTTTCATAATGAATTGAAGTATGCGGCATTTAAAATACACCTCTTATGATGCCTATTGAGCAGTTTGTATCAGCTAGATGAATTCTGAAATGCAATGGACCACATACATCAGCACACTCTATACAAGCAATTGCTTCGTTTCTCACTGGTTTTGTACAGTCATCAGGGCATTATTTTGTAATTACCACATTAACCACATATGTCAATGAGCATTATTAGATACTTAGTGAGACGATGAAAAATCGTGACTGTATGTGCACTTCTGGATTATTCACCCTTTCCATCAAAATATACACAATACACGGATGAGATGCTGGTTTACATGTCCGCAAAAAACGTTGACTTTAAGTACCGATTGTAGTTTGCGTGTATATGAATTTTTTAGGATGCTGTTCGAAAGTTTGAGCCAAGCTAGATACTGGAAATAATAATAAACCGCTCACGCCATTCGCCGACTTCCACTGTGACCAAAACATAGTGAATTGATGAAAAGAAACAAATATACAGTTATGTCTATAATGTATTACGACGGTTTACAACAGCAACAATATACTCAGCACCGTTCCATTTCTATTGACTCTATTCATGCTATCGCCGTGATCGTTTTCGTAAAATGAGTCCAGTTTTACGTTGCATTGAGTTCATCTAATGTCATATATTTCACCTGATTTCGTTGTATGATTTACACAAAGACAACAATGTACACTGTGTTCAATGAAGGACGTTTTGCCCTTACGTATTAGTTTAAGGGATGATCCTTCCACCTGTTTTCGTCGGATCGTTTCACTTACTCATCTTTCCCTGTGTGAGGTTTAATTGGTCACAATAGTCTGCAAACTTGATTACGAAGTTCTGAGTCGTTACAAGTCCACTTAGGTTGGTTCGTAGTACACTGAAGTAATCATAGCGTCTATGAGGCAAACGACAAGTGACTTGTGGTTGCAGAATCCGCCTACCAACTACAGGTGTTTTCAGTAATTGCACTGTTTTAATATGTTCGAAGATTGCTTTTTGGTAGTGACAAATCTGGTGGAATTGTGTAAATCCAACCGAATGCAAACGAGTTGACCTTGTTTTTGAGACATTTGGTGAATCAAAAAGTACTCCAAACTATCTCGTTCTCTATAAACTATCTTTAGATTGCGCAATTCATATAATATTAACATAAATACTGCAGCGAATTGCAAAATATACCTGCCCAAAGTTTTATCAAACTATCATCCAGTATATGGAAGAACACTGGAATCTGTCATCAAGTCAGTAGCGTAGTTTAGATTGGATTACTTTGTGAGCTTGCTTTCAGGTCACAAACATAATAGCCAGAAAGTGTAACCATCAATAAAAGTGGTAATGGTGGAAAACATTAGTCATTTTAAGGGCTTTTATGACTCTACGCACAAATTTTAGCATGACCAATAATTTCCGAATCATCTTACATTAGTTTCTTATTAAAACCTTTTCATTATCTTGATGTCTAAAACTTCATCAACAGGGATAACTGTATTAATTCGTATCTGTGAAACTATTTACAATTGAGCACGTCAGGTAGTGTAATTTTAGGGAACCTGAGTTGCACCGAACAACCGGAAAACAAAGTTTGTTTCGTACGGTAATATGATTAAGTTGAGCTAAAATCATATACAATTCTATAAGTATTGAACCCACCTGGTCCACGTGATGAACGGAAGTAAAAACAGATTTACAAAGTTTTCACCTGTATTACCGAAATTGCAACGTTATTCATCATAAAACCTAATTAATTATCAAGTATGTTATAAGTGTAACTTTGTTCACTTTAAACGGAATTCGTGCAGATTGAAAATCTAATGAATTTTTCATTTCATTGCAGAGTTGTTTAGCAAACATAGACGCCGTGTGACAGGCTTGTGAAAAGAGTGAACAGTAAGATATTACGCCAGTCGGAACAGAACATGAATGAAACAAGTATAGTTTGTGTTCTAATGGTTGTAGCCATAAACGGCGCATTCACACGCTGCATTCTATAAAGCAAACTCCGTAGGACAGCTTAGTCTAGTGAAAGGTGTGACAGATAGTTGTAGTCACCTCCTGCATTCGAAACATCACAACCTCAAGGCAGAGTTACATCCTATTACAAGTGAACGTCGTTCGTGAGCCAGACAACATGGATGAATTTGAACAGACTGAAGTAAAAGTGATTCGCTTCATTTGAATGAATTGACATAACTTTCTTCGTACGTATAGTGTAGTTATGTATACTGCAAAATACGACTGTGAGAATGCGGCCAACATTCACATAAATTATTAATACATTTGTCGATGAAAAAGAAACAACATTTCTTAAGTATAGTCCGAGGTCCTGGTTTTAGCTTCGCTAATTTTCTTAGTGGTTCTTACTACACTCTTTCAAGACACCGGATTAGTTTAATTGATGATTCTTCTGTGGCCAAATTACTGTTACCCTCAGTGACCAACAACTTTTGCTTAACGCCGAACCAGTGACGTCACTTGTTGTCGCACTCATTCCAGAAGGGGGATAGTCTAATCTTCTTAGCTGTAATCCACATGATTTCCCCAAATACGTGTGCTATCAACGCTTACTAAAGACACGATTAAGATGAACGAAATGAGAAAACATCAAAAATATGCATTATCAGGTATGCACGCGCACATTACTTCAACATTTTGTTTCATAAACAATTATGAAATCTGTCAGTTATAGACAATTGTAAGTGGTTTCGAATATATGGTGGATACGCCACTTGATAGCAGGTAATCAAAGGGCATGGCAGTCGGCAGTTTAACTCAGTGCTTAATCACAGGTGGTGGTTACTCCACGTTATGTTGGTTTTATTTTTGTTCTAATCACAAACAAAATTGAGATCCTATTAATGCGATGTATATTACTGCTGGTTCCGTGTGTATCACTGAGATCTATTTTCCCGGCTTCAAAGGAAAAACCTTTTGGGTATTTGGCTGACTCACCTGGCCAAGAAAGGACAGCTGTGAAACATAAAGCATATTTGGAAAGCGATATGTATTCAAGATGAGGCAGTGTTACTATTCAGCGTAATATAATTTTTATGTTGTTCATCTGGTTCTCATCGAATTACGTTGGTGTAAGTCGATGAGCTGTTGGCTTCAAGGGAAAACCGGTTGAAGAACATGAAAATGTTTTTATTTCTCATGCGAAACCAATATGCGTGATATGTATACATGCTGACCATCTCAAATACAACACGGGCAGCAGAGATATTAACACACAAGCGTGACTACTGATTGTGACTACTTTTATACGTGTCCGTGTTAAAACAAGAAGGCGATCTCATTCAATCTTCTTCATGAAGACGATTTACTCACAGAATTGCTCATTCCTTGTCTACACGTCTTCAGCAATCACGTTTCGTTTATAAATGGGCACTTATCTATGTATGTTCCTCCTTAGTAAAATCGGCTGTCTATTTTCAAAGTATGCTCATGTACTCATTGATTTGCTTGCTGTACAAGGGTAATTTTTCAAAAGGAGATTATTAACCAGCGTGGCTAACGAGTGGGATAAGAAAGGCGTTAGCAAGTACCATCGTTGTTGGGCATGATTCATGCTGTTCCCGTCAGCCAACCGAGGTCGATCCAACGGTGTTACCTGGAAACTTTCATATCTATTGCGCTTCGCTTGCACGATCCAGAACTGTGCGTACAAAATTTCACTCTTGTCTTTAGGCTTCCATGAGAGAGTATTAACATATTTCAGTCTGCTTTCTATCAATCACATATGGTATAATTTGCTTGTAACACCCCGTACCAACAGATCATGTAGAATATTCACATGCAATAATTAATGTACAGTTATTCAGTGATGAAAAGAAAAGAAAAAGACTAAACCGGGCATATTCAAAGTTATTCAGTGGCCTGAAAACATGTTAATGACTTTATCTTCATGATGGATTTATGTGGATAATGGGAAAACATTATTTTGTTGGAGCACAGTCTAAGCCACGTATTTAGTTAAAGCGTTAAGGTGGGACATATGTCATATGTGTAAAATAGAATAATGCGTGAAGATTTAGATAGAAAAGAAACAGTATACTGAATCGGGACAGTGACCTATTTTCAACGTGATTGCGGTGAATTGCAATATTCATTATAATACTGCCTCCTTAACAGGAAAATATCTTGTTTTCTGGACATAAGCAAAATAACTGGAACTGCTGGGCTAAGGTAGGCTTCGATGTGAATTTTTGATGCGTTACCCAAAAGTTATATGCCTGCTGCTGGGACGCTGCTCCGGGCCTCACTCAACATTTACATACAAGGTACCAAGTGACACGTAATAATTTGAGGCTCGTGTGCAGTGTCCAAACCAAAGAAGTCTGCCTGTGGGAACTGTTATTCTGAGTAATTGGGGTTCTGTTTATCTTATGGACACTCTGGTGAACTCAGTAATTGCAGTCACGTTGTATGTTTTGAATTCTACTGAGATAGTGATTGTTTAAAACTGGCACACTTTGAACATCTTCAGCGTAAACAGACTAGGTCTTACAAGTGTACATTAGGACTGAATGAACAGAGACATACAATCGTTCAACTCCATCCGAGCTATAATCTTGAGATTTATGTTCTCATGAGACAATCTATCCATCCTGAAGTAATCTCCATAGCATATGAACCTCTGGACTACAAGTAACAGCTCACTATTAGGGATCAGGGAAGGCGCAGGGTACTGCCAATTTGCAAGAAACCTTGCACATTAAAGTCGCAAATATCATACCATGTCAATGTACTTATGTCAACACAGTGCACGCTATTCTAGGGTTTCTTTGAACCCACAGAAATCAGAATGAGGCCGTTTGCCTTCTGTAAAACACCAATTCTTGCGCTATGATGCAGTTCCATGACATCAAATTTGCAATCTATCACAACGCCCTTTACAGTCTTGTTTAATGCTAAACTGAATGAGAGGGAATGGACCGCCCAATTTTGTCGCCCCTAATTAGTCTGTTGACGGTTGGCATTGAACCAAAATAACCCTGCCCGAGTTCTGCTAACGATTTGTTCCCAATAAGGTGTCAGTTTTCGGGGAGTTACTTGCAGGATAAGTAATCTCATAACGCAGATTTTAACAGAATCAGTCCCATGACGTCCAAAAAGGCAACAGTTGCCGGCATTCTTTAGGTGCGGGGATTTATGACAATTTGACCAATGCAACTACAGTCAAGATGAAGCAGCAAAACTATGTAGGATATTTGATGCGTTTTGTTTGGTTTGCGACGTTTAGAAGCTGCAAGAAGCATAGATACAATAGAACTCGAAATAATTTTTTGACGGTTAACATGCAAAGTACGTGGTTCCTTTTTGAAAGTAAGAATTTCCTTGGCCATTCCACCAGTCTTGTTGGTGATCTCGTCCGGATGGCGGTTCTGAAATGATAGGGAGATCCTTCTGGGCACCCGTCTATTAAACAGCATGACACTTTTAGATTTATGTATGTTTGTGAGGTTTCGAGAACCTAAGGTAAAATAGGGCTTTTATTTCAGTAAGCTGAGAAACGACAAAATTAAAAGGACAGCCAGCGACGGCATGACCCTTTAAAGTGCTGTTGAAAGTGCTCAGTTGGACGCTTTACATTTCATACGAGAAAATGAAGTAAGCGGTTTCGACTTCGCATAGTTTCTTGCTCAGATCTGTATTCTTACCACTGGCTGCTGGGATAACATGTAAAATAATATGTTTGTCTTTTGTAGCGACGGTGTATTTCATTATTATGATGCGATGTTCTCCTCTGACCTCGCGATCCTCTCATGGATAAGTCATGGTCTGTAGGGGAATATTCGAAGAAGATTAACCATCGTGAGGAGTAAAATGTTCCGACTCAGTATGCCTGAATGCCATCTAATGTGTAGTAACACACAATAACGAAAATAGAGCGATGTTAGCATTAAAGCGCTACCGACTCTGATAGCTCAAATAGATCGTTTTGTTTTTGACGACGAAGTGATTTGCCACAGCAGAACATCGTGCTTGTGGGGTCCAATTTATGATAATTGTTCATAGAGTGGTCTACATTGACGGCATTCTTGTAATCGGCCACAAACTCGATGGATGTCAGCTATATGATCAAAGCGAGCCGAGAAATGACTTGGATCCGAAGTTCGTTAACTGACGCATGTACATAAAGATAGTGACAATCCAGGTGAAATTCATCAGAAATTAGCCTATCTACTGCACAATCAATTCCTCTTCTAGTACTGCCGTATCCACGCATCTTATTTTGTGGAGAACTCTGGTGAGTTAGTGATAATACATCTTCTAGCCTGTTCTTGAACAAAGATCTTAATGAAAAAGGGTCAGTAAAAGTAAGAGTATGTTTGGGAACGTGTTTATCGACGTTGCTTCGTGTTCCCACTGCATGAAAATGGCCGCTAGCAGCCGTCTACTTTTCTCGCATCAAATACCTCTATTATCAGAACAAACATTGACTTAAAGTGCAAGATTTTCAGAAAAACGCTAGTTTTATACGCATTATCAGTCAGCCGACAAAAGCTAGAGGTATAGTAATGCGCTTAGTTCCTGAGACCGCGTTTCAATAAGATAGCAGATCATGGAGTCAAAGGTCTCCATTTTTCGCGCAACAGCTTATACTGACTACGCTCCCTGAGCCTCTACTTCTTGCAAGTGGCGAGCATAAATGCTGTTTAGGTGTTAGCAAGAGTTTGTGGCGATCGGGCGTATGTGGCACAATGAATGTTGGTGTGCCATAATGACGGTCACTACCACCATCATGCGTAGCAAATAAGGCACATTTTGTGCTCATTTACAAACGGGTTTCAATTGCTAGATAAACAGCAAAAGTTACAAAATGAGATAAATTTCCTTAGCACAACAAAAAATAGAATTAAAAGTCTGATGGACTGATGAATAGCAGTGTGTCACGAGTTGTCTCCATGTGGTATCCACCTATTTAGGATGTTTTGTTTGTCCAGCCTGAAGTTGCGATGAAGAAAGCTAACCGTTCGCAGATTCACCAGAGAAGGTGGAATTTGTGTACTTGATCTATCCAGACAGGAATTTCAAGGGCGGCTAGAATCTCGCGACACATTCGATTGTATGGATCGGTCGGCACCTTATATGGTACGTCTTTTGAATATGATCCAGGTTTCAAGTAGTCTGTGCGGCACTGGTAGGCGACTCGTCTGCTAATTGCAATTTTACCACCCTCAGTTAGAACCACCGTCAAATGTCCGCAACTTGTGTCCTCGAGTGAAGTACATCTAACTGTCGTCTAACCCAAATGTGAAGGGCTGTTGCATCGTCTGAGAAAAGCCAAGTGGAATTGCGCTTCCCAATCCGGTTATCCAAGCACGGGGTGAGCCAAAACCTATGAGATCACAAGTGATCTGAAAGCTGTGCACATAAAATTCTATGAAGTATGGAGAATATCGGACGGTCATTAGGTCGTTTATAAATGCCCATTGGTAAAGATTGTTAATTGATCGAGTTGCTACTACGAATCTATTTCCTTCGATGTGATCCTACGTATTTCCGTTCGGTTGAAATGGGGTATTTCATCAGTTGATAATGAATAATTTGGGTCGTTAGCCTTGTTAAGCTTGCAAGTTTGGGTTCCGAAGAAGGACATTGCAAGCTACATTAACTTTATGTAACGGGAGAGGGTTCAAACAAGAAGCATAAACTACAAGTTTATCGGCTTACATTCGGAATGAGGCCTGCGTTTTACTGTAATGGTGAATAGTTGAGAAAATATCAAACTTGGTGTCAAAGCAATGAACGAAAGTACGGTGACAAACTGACCAGAAACAATGAACATCTAATTGCAAAATGTATGCTAAGCTGTGGCAAACTGAAAACGGGTTGAATATAACAAAGCACTGCGTGTGAAGTTTCGTGTTAAATCTTGTATATCGACCACAACCAGCTGTACAACAATGTTGGGTTGACAAGCCTTGTGAAAGTTGCAGTTATCACTGTAAGGAGATTAAATGTGCTACACGGATAACGAATTACAACGTTCACAGTTTATTTCAGAATTCCCTTACAAAACATATTCTCCAAGTACCACCTGGTCAAGCTAGGCTTTAAAACTTGTGATGGACAGGATGAAGCTTGTCGTAAAGTAATTGCACAATTTTCCATTTGCCACTCTGTTGACAGACAAATTCAGAAAACTGTAAACCCAAGACATCGTTGTGTTTTACACTTCGCCTGGATTATCTCCTTTATTTACGGATGTTCTTTCAGGTTTTATTTTGAAGGTGTGCACAATTTTTTTTGTTGAATATAAAACTGCATAATCAGGAAACCAGTTACGGTCACATGAATGTGCGTTCTAATATGGATGTCAAGATATGCTGACGTTCAGCGAATCAAAAATGATTTGCCCAATTATGCATACAATTTTGAGGTAGTTTTGATTATCAAGTTAAAATCGTGGTATTTGCAGGAAAAGTTTATGTGCTATTTGTTTCCAACAGAAATACATTCCACTTTTATTCCATAGTTTAAAAAAATAATCGAAAGCATCCCGGAAATTCCTGGCAACTATGAAGCAACATTTGCAAAAAATAACTTACTTCCGAAATTTTCTCCCTGATAGACTGTTATCACGAAAAAATTTTAATAACTGAACTGATTAATCGAAACGGTAATACTTCGAAAATTGCGCAGTGTAAACCTTTATCTGACTGTATCGTAAAGGAATGAAAACGTTTCTTCATTAGTAACAGAGGCGTAAGTTTTGTGTGAATACTTAACACCTCAATCTATTTAGCATGTCGCAGTACTGTATGTGAAAAAACATTTCACTGTTTATAAAATTGGGTTGTGATTATTACGGGCTCCAACAAAAGCGAAGTCAGTGCATAGAGCTTCCGCTCAAGAAATTACTGGCGGAAGATCTACTGGAATGTTGAGGGCGAATAGTGCCTAATCCATAGTAATGCAAATCCCCGACCATTTAAAAAGTATTACCTTGTAATTCCGTTAGCGCAGATGGGCATAGCCTGCCCCGGTTTTATATACTTTTTCTTGTTGTCCACCCTCAAAACAAAACGGGTTTGCCATTGTTAAGATCTGTCAAGAAGAGATAGCTTGAACAGGTGGTCGAATCGACAGTCCTTGTGTTACATGCTGAAGTTCTCGTTCGTTCACTAGTTAGATAGGCATTGCATTTAATGGAAGAACTTGTATGTAATTGAGTTGTGATCTGTTTTACACACCATTATTGCGGTGCTGGGATCGGGCTGAGTTTGGATATGCTAAGATGTCAACAAATTTACAACTCAGTTGTATGTGAATTGTTTTTTCCCAATTAAGGCCTACAGAACTATTGTTTGAGCGACAGTGAGCATTGGCTAGTAACACGGAACGTTGTCCGTGTGATCACTCATTTACCTTTGTACACCTGATAAATCTAAACAACGACACAGACAGCTGTTGAATATCCCTTTGAGGGTGAATACCAAGAAGCGTTGTGTATTCAACTGACTGTTTGGTTCCATTTTTGAAACTTCGTAATTCGAAGTAGAATTGACCAACTTTCACTCCAATGAATGCGACAAATATGTGTTAAAAAGAGCACGTACGCTTAGTGGTATTGCCCTTTATCTGATGATATCTAACTTTAACTCATCATGATCCTTCAGAAAACCACAGCTGTCAGGTCACTTTTTTAGAAGGGATTCCAAGAAGCCAACAAACGTCACAGAAGAACAAACGTAGGATTTTAGCTGTGAAACACTGACTCAGCAACAACGAAACAAATTAATCCACCTTCGATGAATCAATCACCGTTGACAATCGTGGTTAATCAACTTTAAAACAATGAATATGGTTAGGCAAAACAAACCTGTCACTCAGTGGCTTGCCAAACATCAACTTGTTATTCATAGACTAATGTTCAGTGTGTAGCACATATGGTCAGTTTTAATCAGTTTACACGTATAATAGAAATTCAAAGATAGTAGTTTACCGCAGTTCAGTGGATCGAAGTAAACTATAGGATAAGAAGGTTTTATTCGTTAGTATATTTATAATGATATATGAAGAAAAATTAAGAAGTAATTAACTTTCCGTACTATTATTTTGCTATTATATCGAGCAGTTTATGATTTGGCATTGCTTTTTCATAGTGATACCCAGGAGTATATGAGATGGAAGTCAAGACAATTTTTTGGATCATTTCCGAAGCAACCCGACGCCTATAAAGCTTTCTGGGGATGACACATCACGTAAGGGTGCACGGCCAAATCTTGAAATGTCGACGTTAAATTGTCAAAACTAGTCAATTATTTAATTACCACCCCTTAATTTGTGCGCGCGTTGATCGCCAAATTTTATTCTGAAAGACAGGTAAGATTTGCGATGCAATGAAGGTCGCAAACTCGAACCAATAGAAACAGGGTTGTTTTGAAGAAGAGTTGATTACACCTTTGTCTCTGCGACGTGAAGCCGCATGTTTTAATCCAGATCCAAAACCATCCATTGTTAATGTGTTTTTAAGCCTGGGCGCGTCTTTTAAAAATAATGGGTTGTCCTCTCGGGTTGTTTCAAACTGAGTATTTACCCTGGTGATAGAATTCTGTTCGTTGTCAATAACATCAATAATTTTTGCATGACAGCCGATGTCGGCTGCAGAAAAATTGTAACGGAAACGCTCGCGGAATCGCCAAACTCTTCGCATTAGGATATCTCACTAAATTTGGGGCTGATGAAGGAAAATCAGCTTGATTTCCGGATATTGCACACCGACAAGAAGTCGGCGGTGTTTGTCTCCTGGCACATCGCCACCCTACCATTAACTGATAAAACACTACTGTCAACACTTTTTCATGTTACCAATCAAACCTCTTGCGAACACGCCTAAAAATCAACCGAATGTAAACAATAAAGACCTGCAATGAATTGAAGTGTGAATATACAACTTTGTCATGGACACTACGGTCATTAGCACGAGACACGTACCACTAACCATTTGAGGAACGTACAGTGTTCTCCAGTTTGTCAACTCTTTCTGACAATTCATTTATCAGCCCTCTGATAATCGCAGTGATTTCCACGTGGACACAGTTGACATGCTCTTAGTTGAACACGAGGATAGCATCCGTAATTATTTCGAACGACCTTTTGTTGATCGGTCATCAAGTTTGTCCGGCGAACACTTTTCAGATGCTGATTCCCTATCAATACCCGTTATTCTGAAATCAGTCGAGGCTCTGTCTTCTAATGAATACAGTATATATATTATATATATCAAACGTACACATCACCTAAATTTGACAAAACTCTTGTTGCAGGTTTATCCAATAGGAGCTCAACGTTCCTGCGAAAATTAGTACTTCATTCCCCCCATAGCTGTTCCAGTACAGTTCTTCTGTCTGTTGTGCAAACAGATACTGAAAATGTGCAACATTGATTTTTCTGTTGTACCCATGCAGTTGTAATGAATAATTAAACAGGTCGATCAAATTCGCAAGAATTCCTCGCTATATTTTTCGAGAGATTGTGTATTCAGGCCGTTCAATACATCGATATTTTTTAATTACTTCAGTGGGGCGAATTGTATAAATTGCTCAACGTAACCATCAGGTCTCTCTCGTAGTGATTAGTGCAAAAATGTATCCCATGTTCTCCAATGAGAAAAACTGAAAAAGCTTATCCGTTTTACCTTCTCCAGAGTTGAGATCTAGAACTGGAATGATTCATTGAAGGAGGATGTAGAAATACACTTTGCAAAATTGTGATAAGCATTCGTGAACTTACGAGTAGTAATGTAAGTTCTGCTACGATATTCACCAATTGTTGACCGGGTGTATTCAAAAATCTTAGAGGTGCACACTGTTCGTGAAATATAGACATTAGTGTCAGTTTATTTATTTTGATTGATCAATATTCTAACCGTAACGTAGAGTGCACGTAACATTTGCGCGTTAACCACGCATCTCGGTGCCATGTCCTAGGGGGGAGCGTTGGCACACGCTAAGTGGTACTTATCATTCCAGTAGAAAGGCTGTGGGATCCTCTGATTTGGATTTTGCATCCTTTGATACATTCAAAGTGTACAAATTGCATGGCTAGAAAGACTGCCAAGACGGTTACTAACGGTTTCTGTTGACTGAAGTTTGCATATTTGAGCGTCTGCGAGAGCGCACGCAGACAATAAGTTGAGTATAGTTAGAGTGAATTTAATACTATTGGTAGTCAACATCAGCACTTGATTAACGAGTGTATATAAAATCGGGAGCGCGGTTCTTCCAGTGCAGATAGCCGCACAGAGTATGTGAGCTGTCACAGTTTTCCTACCACATTTTGTGTCATCTTCGAACTTTTATTGCACATATAAGCTACGCTGCTACAGTGACATCATGAATATCCTTATCTTCGTGTTTCTTTTCACGTAAAGCCCACGCGGCGTGCGTGGTAATACCGATTTCTCTATTTTTATACCTTTGAAGAATATCCACCAGCCTTATTTTATTCTCATATGAGACGCAGTCGTCCAATTTGCTTGGGAAGACATTGCTGTCGTATAGTTTCCATTCTGTATGTCTTAAGGCCATGTGAACTGGGAATTATAGTTAACTCCTAAGCCATAATTATCTATGACATTTTTATTTAACAAGATCGTACTCATCCTTTTATGGACTTATCCGATGAGGAAAGGTTAACAGAATATACAACACCATAAATCGTGCTGGGTGACATGTTCATCACTCAACAGTTATTTGCTTATCGAGTTTAACGGAACGACTAATATGTAAGGTATGCTAAACAAAAGATTACTACAGGAAATGCAACCCGTCTAGTTTTATAAGATTTTGTTAATCGAGAAGCTGATCATTTTTGTTCAAAAAATGCACAGTGTAACTGCCATATGACACGCCAATATTTTCACTTTCCAACAGCACAGGATAATCGGAAAGGCAGCAATATTGTGATTCAGTCTGTCTTGAAGTTAAGCAGCATAATTTACCTCAGATTAAAATAAAGTATTTTGCTACACCATTTTTTGTTTGCTTACCAGTTCCGTCAATCTTGTTGAACGCTACCAAATCAAAGAGTTAAAATTACAAAAGGCACCAATAGCGCTGGAGGAAATCAGTCGAAAAGTTATTTGAAAATATCAACAATCAGGGATTATTTAACACGAAATGTCTAACCTACTCTATATATCTCGATTATGTTAGAAGTTGAAATTTAAAATAGTGATTATAGAACATGATCGCTTGAGTCTATCGGGATACCAACGAAATAATGTAGGTATCGTTCAAGAGAGAATTTTCACAGATTTATTTTACAGTGAACTCACTCAACATGCGCATATTGTCAATAACTAGACAATAAAAAATTACTGCGTTATTCTTGGAGCCGGAACTGGCATGATTGCATTGATTCAAAGTTGAAAGAACACTTATATGCACGTTTGACTTAATGATAGTTAGGGAAGGAGGTCAGTAACTGATGTCGCTCGCCATTGTTAGCCTGCAACTGCCCTATCATTCATACCAACGCTGCCTTAAGAGTGTGATGTACACGTATTCACGTGTAACCCATGTCTAATGGTTGGTCATAAAAATGAAACCCATGGGAAAATATCTTAAAGTACTTCTGTCTTGACTAGGTAATAAGTGTATACAGATTACTGCTGGGCTGAGAAATGCACATCATTCAATTTTTTGTAATTAAGCAGGAGTCTAATTTAGTAACATGATTTTGATGCACATGTCAGAGTCCGGCGACCTACTTCAGAACAATGATTAGAAGGCAAGTCAATAAGTTAGTAGACAACCGCTATCATCTGTAGTTATTGAAGCAGTTATCAATGAAATGCCACAAACATGTTACTGGTTCTTTCTTCCTGATATCATTATGATCAAAGTTGGCTACTCCACCTGTTTTCCGTGCATTTCACGGTCCATATACGAGTCGTCTGATATTTGTATCAGTTTGAGATAAACTCGCGAGTATGAAACTCTCGGCTAGGATGAGTGAGGCAATCAGTGGGCCATATGTTCCCGACCACTGGTCTATAAGCATAACTATTGGGGCCGAAAAGAAAGCTAACTATGAGTGATAACCGGTTTAATACTGTCAAGCTCAAATATCCTGGGTTATTGACTTTTGCTCTGCAGTCTGTTATCTGCATTGCATTTACTTATTTAACTGTGTCAAACCCTTCTACAAAACGCAGTATAGGGTTTGATATATCTCCGTTTCGTATACTACTGGTCAGTTCAGCAGCTAGTCAAACTCAGTCGCAAACAGCAGTGTAAATTGGACAGTGTCAGCACTGGGAAACCAGTTGCGACATTCCCTCCCTTACGGTTCATCATGATGTTCATGCGAACTGAACTAATCTCCCTAATCACCGTGACTTCACACGTCCTAGTGTTGCCGATCGAATGTACACTGAGTTCTGTACTACTGCGATGAATATAACACGTCTTGTTGCAGCTTCAACAACTGCCTACTCACTTCCTTTACAGTATAATTGTAATTCGTTGTCTCTGGGTTTCTAAAACAGTTTCCGCATTTGGGGCTATTAAAGTCATTATTTGAATTTTCTACATCTAAATATTCAGGCGAATAGCGAACAATTTGAACATCAGCCCAAAAAAACTCAGTAAATCACGAACTTCACGACTAACGATGACTTGTTCAAATTTTTACTCGTTAAAGTCTGTGGGTTCTTGGAAATGCGTTTACATTAAATTTTAACCCTCTGAACTATTAATTAATTTGATTAACTGGAGCGTCATTACGTGCATGCCTAGCAAATTAATGTTCGTTTTATGTCAGCATATACATAAATATTTATCATAGAAGTACGGAACTCCTCCAAGTTAGAAGTTGTCAATAAAATAGTAAGTACGTCAAAAGAATACAAATGACGATACATGTCAACCTACCAGCAAATTTTGAAAAGTATAATTTTATCGAACACTTGCTCAATTTTTGTTTAAAAGTTACGCCTGTGCAAAAAATGTAACATAAATGTCATAAGGATACAAAGCCTGACACACTGGCAAACTGTGAAAATACGCCCATAGTTTAAGTACTTCCAGCTGTACTGTCTGGGTGTCCAAATCTGATCAGATTAGGTGCTTTAAGTGAACGCTGTCAGGGTGATAACTTCACAATTCATTCAGTATATGTTTATCTTATATTAAACGAAACATTTAGCACTCAAAAAGGTATCGCTAGAGGAGTAAACTTCTGATATAAGAGAGTGTCTGTCAGACCATCATTACTTAAAAACTCCAATGTAGTTTCTGGTACTAAATTGATCCAGATCACAGTCACCAGAATTTACGATCATATGGACCGTGGTATGTGACATTGTTAAGGACAAGAGAAAAAAATAAAAACTGTTGTCAGCCACCCCATGCAGTATCCATTCTCCGCGACAGAATAATGAAATAGTCTAAACCAATGACACCTAATTTTTACGTCGTACACGCAGTAATCTCAAAGAACGGGGTAATTCATCAAGTTAAGACTTCAGGAGGGACATTTCTGACTGGTTTCTTTGTTTGGAATAGTTAGGTGTCTTAGAGGTTCGACTGCCCAGATGGCTAATATAACCCGCTCGGCATGTACAATAAATTCACATCCGTTAGCTGAAATAACTCTGCAGATCTATTACCGAACATCTTGCCAAAGATATATCATAAACGGAAGTACAGAAAACAGCCACCATGGATGAATACAGAAAAAAATATAAACTTATGGAACATTAATTTTAATGTACTCGTTTGAACATATAACACTTCTCAGAGAACACTGGTAGAATCATGTTAATGGTGAGCACGTGTTCACGCTAACTACTCACATTCTTGATCAGAATCTTCGATTCCATTTACTGAAACAAAAATACAGTCAGCGAGTTTGTTTCATTATTATATGTCATCAGTGAGAATATCGGAATTCGGAAGGGAAAAGCAGTGCCTTTTCGGTCGCTTTCATAGGATAGTATCAAGAGATTGACATGCACAAACATGTGATAAAAAATTGGTTTGTTTTCAGTTGAATGGGACTAGCGATATATTGTATAGGCCAATGAATTGTGCACAAACTGAATTTCAGCTTGTTTGACAGACATTTTTAGTAGGCGTGTATGAGATGATTCATTTCAGAGCCTATTCCGTTTCATTCTATAGGTCATTCACAGTGAGTTTTCAGCCGCAAACTTTCACTGTATTGATTATTTGTAAGAGCTTCACGGAACGAAAAATACACTTCAAGAAGCTGTCGTATTCGTGGTCTGAGAATCAAACAAGATTCCATTGGCGGTTGCCAATGTATATGTGATTGTATATATATATGTGCTTGCATATTTGGTTATAATGTATATGGTGTATACTAATAAGCATCATGTACAATGTTATATAGGGTATTTTAAATACTTAACAAGAGTCAGACCAAACGACAGGTTTCCTAAGATAGTTTTGTTGTCAGTGGTTAACCTGCAACGGAACCCAGTAGCTGTGTTTGAAGTACCGACGCTGTCGCATAACTGCCTTGAAACTATAAAGGGAATTGAAAATCTTGGCTCATAAATGAAGAGTAGCGAAGTAAAACAACTTGACTACCAAAAACAATGATATCCGTGTCCAAATATTCAACATCAGGAGCCTATGCGCCGTGAGTGAAGAACCAATCTATTTTTTACGCCGCGATGTTATCCACATGACATATTACCAGGGCTTTTCACTTCTATGAACCCTTATGTAGTCTTCAGTATGTTTATTCAAAGTTAAACTTTCAAAACACATTCCCCTTAGCTCCAATCCAGTTATTTACATTCCAACTAATGACATCAGTCGGAAGCAACGTGACTGAAATAGCCTATGCATCTTGAAAAGTAAATGATCTTGTTTGCAACAAATGCAACGTTTTTTTATATTAGCTAATAGTAGTAATAACACGAATTGAATTTACACTCACATTGTTTCTTCGTCTCTACCGACTTGCAAAGTATAAGAAAACGTAACATTGTGGATTGTAAGCCACATAAAGCCAAATCGATTGAACATATATAAAATTTACACCATAAGCTGAGTTTTCCATGATGGCGTTCTATTCGAAATAAACTATCTGTTACCAAATCGCAAGAAATAATTAATTAGCTGTAGGTAAAATTTCATAAATGATGCGAGGCAAAACACGGTAAGAACTGAGATGTTAAAATCTGGAGATGAGTTGGAGTACTCACAAGTGCCACTCGTTAACGTTGGACTGCAAATCAACAGAACCACCGCGACTACACCCTTGTACATGCTGAACGTGGAGATACTATCTAACCTGCATGCAACTTCAGCGTAAATTGTTCACGTAGTCAAGGATCATAGCATAGGTTTCATCTGATTGGATCATGGGTCTGTCAATCAGGTTGACAGCGGCTAACAATCGTATAGACTTAATCAATGAATATAAGCCGGAATCACTGATTGGTCGCAGTTATTTTCGGGAACTGAACAACCCTAAGATGTGGATGCGTAAGCCCTATCGTTATGAAGTGTTGTGATTCGCCTCCGTTACAAAGCAACTTTACAAGTGACCCTCCCTGTTGCAATCATTTATCACCTGCATTACCGTACAATTTTTTGCCCCAGTTAAAAGGAATAAAATGAAAAATACTAGAACAACTTCTTCCTAGAGATTAAATTGGATGTATGCTTTGGTTTCATCTGTAGATTAGCGAGCCGTTAACTACTGAATAGTTCAGTAGCTTATAAACCCAAAAACCAGAGAGAACTTGAGTGCAGACACTTTTCTATGACGGCAGAGTTTATGCAGTATGCCGTTTCTGCGCTGTAAACGGATTGTTGGTACGAACAGCCAAGCATCCAACAACTTATAAAGGTTAACTTGTTGAATTTTTCATTTGCTTACAGATGCGACTATGATTATTCTGCAGAATACTGCATGAGCAAAATCGATCAGTTAAGTCTTGCACTCTACATCAATAACAACAAGTCCAGATTATCTAGGTCAAAACTTGAGAGTGCTATCGGTCATACGGCCAAGCCACTATGTTTAAAAGTGGCTATAGTTATACAGCATGATAGAGTGCAGCAAATGGGGGCCAAATGTAGTAAAGTTTAGTTGTTATTCTGATGTTGTTTACACAGTTCTTCGGTAAGTTGTGGTGCCGGTTTCAAGTGATAAGATTGAGAGACAGCCGGTACACTTAACTAATTTGATCAATGGTAACAGGTGAGCTAAAATTGTATTGACCACCTTTCACAGAGGTATACGGTCTTCTTGATATTGGCAGACTCGTTCAATCAATATCATCTCGACAGAAAGATCATGTAAGACTGATGTATTACTTATCTCCATGAGGGTACAATCCTCGAAATGGAAATTGGCAGTCAGTATTTCGATGTTTATACACACATGCCCGTTACAATCACCAGATTAAATGAGATCAACCTTATGGGGCGATAACAAAACGAAACTAATCGAGCTCGATTGACGCCTCAACAATTAACGTAAGTTTGCCAGTGAAAATTTATCTATATCCGGTACACGTAGAGCAATCTTCATCAAAAGTCAGGGTTAAGAAATCCCTTTGCTTGATTTCTACCTAATCAAGTAGGTGGTGTAACCGACAGAATTATTTTGAAAATGTTCTTAACGTAGTTATATCGCGCAGAATTGGTACAACAGTACATGGCACCTAGACTTGACAGACTAATCGATCTCCAAGTATGGATTATCCCATTCTAGGCGGCCATAATTTGATAAAAAGTGTAGCCTATAGAACTGGTCTAGTATTTTGCTTCTCACGGATGTGCTGTTATACGCGCCTTTTACCGTGTCTATGTACATACGTGCATTTTGTGTTTGACCACCCTAGTTACGTTATCAATAAATTCACCCTTCCTCATAATTGACGAGCCAATCGTTGTTAGTCCGGCTAAGCGTAATATGTGCACTACGTCATGGGAGGGAAGGGACTTTATAGGAAATTCATTCGTTTTTTTATGTTCGGAAGTAAGTATCTCAACCATCGTCTCCATCGTAAATCCAGCAATCTTCAGAGAAACCAGACACATTGAATCTTGTTGACTTTTAAGGAATTTATGTTTACGCAACTTTGTCCATATAATGTGGTTTGCTTTAGTTCATTTTCATCATTTATGTGTGACCACTTCGAAGTCGTTCATTCTTCATTACCTTGTATCTCCGTGTATTCCGAATGTCTTTTTATTACTGCACTCAACAGAAAAGTTATCCAGTTTTGTAGATACTGCCCAGTTCAACTTAAACACTTGTTAAAAGATCACTCCGCGGATGGGCTGGTAGACATTTTTCGGGAAAATTCAACAATATAAAAATAAAAAATGCTAGAGCTGGGGTATCTGTCCAGTACAAAAAGGTTATTCACCTCTTTGTTATCTCAGCATGGCCGTCAGTCGTCTGAGGGGTCTTCTGAACTAGCAGGGGCCAGGGACTATTAAATGTACGAACAATACTCAGGTCATTTTTTCGCACACTGTTTCGCCAAAATTAAACATATCGGGTCACCAAAGTGGAAGTCACAAGTCAAGTTTAAGCGTCTGATTGGCTACCTTTCACAACTCAGTCTAATACGAGAACAGGATTGCAGTTGAGTCAGAAAAAGCCACCTGATCTTCAGCACTAACTGTCAGTCACTTCATTAAAAACGAGCACGATCTACAACCACACTGACACCATTTCTAAGGTATTACCAGTTGAGCA